>WTSP01023029.1:0-14893 GCA_025331215.1 Actenoides lindsayi
CCCCCCCCCCCGGCCCCCCCCCCCCCCCCCCCCCCCCCCCCAGCCCGGATCCCGGTGCTGCCCGGTCCTCTCCCCCCCGCGGCGGGGCTCGCGGAGCCCCCGGCCCTTCTCCTGACAACAAAGGGGGAAGCGGCCTCCCCCTCACGATCCGCCCTCCCCGGCTCAGGGCACGGGAGGTGAGAGTGGGAGCCGGCGGCGGGGGCACCTCAGGTCCCCACAGAGAGGTGTGCGTAGCGGGGCGCTTCACCCCGGGCCTGAAGTACCATTTCCAGGGAGGGGAACCCACCCTCCCTCCGCTTCTATTCGGGGCCTGACAAACGTGCCCTCACCCCACACAGGCTTCCCCGCACACACCTCCACGCTGCGGGGAGGAAATCTCTGGCTGCCTTCTCCCCCCCCCTGCCCCGGGAAGATAGGGTCGCGAGAGAGAGCGGGGAGGCTGCCAGGCACGGGGGTGAGAGCACACCCAGGCAGGCAGGGCCTTTGCCAACCCCCACTTTCCTGACGGGACAGGGGCAGCGAAGGAAACGCTCCCCCCCCAGCCATGACGGCCCTCCGCACCCCTCCCCCCGGCTCCCCTGGCAGCGATCGCCAGGCAGACTCCCCCTCCCCCCCTCGGCCTAGTTCCCTCAGCTCCCGGCTGGGCAGGAGAGCAGCTAAGGGGGGGCCGTAATCTCCCCTTCCCCCTCACACACCCCACCCCCGCCGGCCGCCCGCCCCCTCCTCCGAGCCGGTGCCCCTTCCCCCACCGCAGGCCCCGGCCCCTCAGAGGCCGGCCGGCCTCCACTCCCCTCCCCGCCGCGGATCGCCTCCCCTCCGCCGGCCGCCAGCCCGGGTACCTGCTAGTTGTCTCCGCAGTAACAAGGCGGACTGGGGCTCCGTCATTCTCCCCCTCTCTGCCCGGGGAGGGAGTCCCAGCGGCGGCGCGGACGGCCCGGCTCCTGGCGCTGCGAGAGCCGGAGGCGGCGGCGAGTGGCCCTCAGCCGGCCCGCACCGCGCCTCCCGGGGGTCTGACTCCGCGCCGGCCGCCGCCACAGCACGCGGGGTCCCTGGCAGGGGCGCGCGGCCGTGGCTCCGTGCCGCCCTCCTCCTCCTCTTCACCACCGCCACCTCCTCCTCCCCCCGCCCGCCAGGAATTTCACTGCACTCCCGGCCGAGGCGCGCAGGCGCACTACGGCCCGGCCGCCGGCCCTTCCGCGCCGCCATCTTGAGAGGGCAAGGTAGGGCGGGAGGCGGGGCGAGCTGTGCTTCGGCCGCCATGTTGAGAAGGTCCCTTTTTCTCTCCACCCCCCACCCCTCTCGGCCTGCAGGGAGGGAGGGACAGAAAGACAGGGGGACAGAGCTCCTGCTGAGGAGGACTTTCCTCCGGAGGGACGTAGCGCGCCCTCCCTCCACAGCACGGTGGCTGCGCTGCCTCTGCTTTGCACCTCTGAGGGCAGAGGGGCTCTTGCTGAGGGGCAGCTGGCGGCTCCCTGGGAGAAAAGACGCATCTTCCCTCAGCTACCACGCTGCACAGGACTGTTAGAGACAGGGCAGTGAGCAACAAAACCTATGTGGGCATCCTGCCTCTCCTCAAAGCTCTGCTCTCCTTGGGATTGCTGCCCTCTCCCCAGCCCAGTAAAATACGTGAGGTTTTGAAGAGGGGCTAAAAAAGAGTAGCTAAAGAAAACAAGCTACAAAGAGTTAGCAGCTGCTGGATGAAAAGTTGCTTATACAGGATTGCTACGAAATGTAGGCGATTTTTGGCTGGTGGGTGTGACGGGGATGCTCAGCGAGGGGGAACGCACCGCTGTGCTGAAGATGTGCACAGGAAAGAGAGAGAAAAGGCCTGAGTCAAACCCCTTGTTGTGCTTGTGGGGTAAAGGGCTTCTCCCGTGTTAGTTCATCCCTGAAGGATGTAGGCATGATTTCGGATCTTCAGCAAAAGCCTTCGGAAAAAGAGCTTTCGGAAGATGGCTGCGAGTCTGAGGACAGGCACTGCTGAAAGAGATAACAAGATGGTTTATCCCAAAGAACTAAGTCAATGGCCGGGGAAGGACTGACAAAAATACAAATTGCCTGTTTATTCATGTGTTGACTGTGAAAGTGAAAAAAATATGCGTTAAATGGGTGCGTGAGACTCTAAAAGGAGAGTTATGGGTCGCTCTGCTCCTCTGCCGTAGGCTTTGAGCGTCCTAGTGGAGTTTTAATTCTCAAGGAAATACAGTTTCTGGTTAATTGGCTAAACCATTATTACCAGTGACAGAAAGGAGGCAACTCCCTGCTCTACTGCAGAAAGAAATTATCCAAAGAGATGTATCCCGTATTTTGCCAAAATGTTCAAATCCTTTACAAAACCATCCCTCTTTGGTTTTTTTCTGCTACAAGGGGTTTGTTTTGTTTGTGAACACAAACTTGGTTTGCAATGGAGGAAAGAGAATGAGCCTATAAGAGAGATGCTCTCAGTTGGCAATGCTAAAGTCGTTTCCCATGCTGCAATTTGGAAGGGCTAGTATAGTCTGAGAGTTTCATTGCTGTGCTAGTACAATGGATCAGAACACTACTCACTGATATTCTTGCAGTTCTGATTAAATCTGTGTCCTCTTCAATGTTTAAATGAGGATGATACAAGGCATCCCACAATGTAGGATAGTATTACTGAAATTCATCTCATAAATGGTGTTCCTAGCCAAAGAAAGCCTTTGTGAAAGTCTTTCTCCTTTGCAGACTGACTCCAATTCCTAAATGTATTTTGTATTGTACTTTATAGTGCTTCAGTGAGGTTCATTCAATGTTAAAAAACAATCTATCCATTTAAACATAGAAGGCTATGGTGTGCAAGTACATTTTGTAAGTTTATTATGCTAAGAGACAGTCACCCAGATTGGAATTCAGGCGTGTTGATGGGAAGTGACACTATTGTGGATGGTATTTCTCTTTCAGGAATAAAAGGTAGGCTTTGTTCACAGTGTCAGTTAAGCCAGCACTAAATTCACTCAGTCAACTTGCTGTACCTGATGTGAATTCAGGCATGAGCACACATTTCTGACAGTTCTATTAATAGAGGACCTAACTACAGCATTGAAGACTGAAAGGTTATATGAAACAACTCTATTTCTATTACATTCTATTAATCAAAATCATCCTGAATTTTTCACCATTAGGTCACTTGCTGGCAGTCATCTTACTTAAGAAGGGAAGTTTTCTGTGGTCTCCTATGGCTTGAGTGTGACTTTCCTTGTAAGGAACATAGGAGGCTATGGGTTGGGAAAGAAAGGCTATGGTTTAAGCTGGCACAGATGATCTGTACTCATTTATACTGGCAGCAGATTTGACTCTAGTTTATAAAAGTAGTATGTGTTTCATTACAGGAAGCAACTTAAAGTGCTCAAACCTTGCTCTGTCAAATCACCTTGTGTGCAGCTGCAAAATGTAGAACGTGGCTCCTGCTGGTGAGGGCAGGTGTGTGACCAAGACTTACAACTAGTTTCAAGTTTCCTTACAGCAATAAAGACTCTGTGGAATCCCATCGTGAAAATGAAGCCATCATGCCACAGCAGAGTGGAAAGTGTTGGCTCACAGTTCATGTTGCCCTTCCTTAAACCCAACAGGCCATCTGAAAAGAGCTAAAAGCCTTTCCCTGGCTAGTGATCATCTGTTCTGTTAATAACTGCTTTCTGTACTCCCTATGGCAAACACCTTATCCTACTGTTTGCTGAAGCAACATGCAGAGCATTTGAGAAAAAGATCTCCAGATAGGAGAGATTGTTTTCTTACATTTGTTTTACCATCTCTGGCATGCAACCTCTGTGCAACTGCCTCTCCCATCTCTGCATTAAGTGGGAGGGCAATAAGAATTTAGATTACTTTCTCTTTCCTGGGACCATTTCTTGTATGATGACTCTTCAGATCTGACAGCCATTTGCTGTGGTCCTTACAGCGTTAATCTTTTCCCTTGACACGGGTGTATTATCATAATTGTTCATTTTGTGGTTGGAGTAGGAAATCTTGGAAGTTTTTCTGTCACCTTAGAAACAATTGAACTTTCACATTCACCATCTTACTTTGCTTGAACATGATGTCTTCCGTTTGACTTTCTCTCCCAGTTCCTCATTCACAACACAAATCACAGATTACACTAGTAGAGAGTTTCTGTTCAAGAAAAGGTCTTCCAGCTGGATTCATCCTGTTAGTAACATCTGCTCCCCCACTTCAGCTTCTTGGCAAAAACCAAAAAGCTGATGCTAAGACAGACACAGCTCCCTGTAACATCTTCTGCAATGTTCAGCTAATTTTACACGCTGGAGTCAGTGAAGAGACATTTTCAGCGGTAGCAATGCAAGGTATCGGTTTTAGGCTTAGAAAAAGCTCCTGTTGGCCAAACGGGGACCATTTATACATCCATTATAACATTTGCAGGCTTGAGTTTCTTGCAGTTTATATCTAGCCAGCCAGTTGGTTCCTTAACAGTAAAGGCCAAATATTTTTGAGGGCTTATATTCTGGATCCAAACAGTCACTAGGAAAAAGTTATCATGTTGCTGAGCTGTGGTGTACCAGTCTACACTTACACTTGTTCTTGCTGTGCATTCACTGGTATGTAAGTAGTTTGCTCTAAGGAGTCTCTCTTTGAGTAAGCCTTGACTGAGTTTGCTTGTGAGTAGTAATATCCAAAATACTTCTTCATATATTGTATGCAAAGATAGCAGTTGGCCAGTACCAGGGATGTGTATCATGAAAGCAAATGCTCTGAAAATTCCTTGTTAAGAAAGAATTTGGGAAAAAGGAGACAGCAATTCACTGTATTTTGTCTTTGATTCATAGCTCTCTGCTGGCTTGAATAAGAGCGTAACGAGGACTAAAAGCTGTTTTGTTTCCAATTAGGTTTGACCTATAAATAAAGTAGGCGACTAAACCTGAGCTGAACACATCAGTCTGGCCAGAAGTATTTTGCATAAGTTCAAGGCTACTCCTACATAACAAGTTCAAAAGTTTAACTGTTACTCAAATGTTGTTGAGCTCATGTTTCACTGGAAATGTGTGTGTGAAGAAGGGGGGTTTCCTGGAAAAAATGGCCCGGTGAATCGGGAGCATGGCAAACAGAGAGGAGCCTGGTACAGGAATTACTGCAGCTGCTGCAGCACATCTCTTCAGAACGCAGCTCTGTGCAGAGTATGATGGAAATGTTTATATTTACTTGTAGCAATGTTTAGCTTCTCCAGCAAAGAGTCCTGATGGGTTAGCACTAATCCTTGATGATCTCCTGTGGAGGTAAGAATCTCCGTTCTTCCACAGGAGTCCAAATAGTTAGGATGGACATGTGTGGCAGTCGATGGTGCTAAAATGTCTTGCCCAAGATGCCAGAGCAAGCCTGTGCTGGGGCCAGAAACAGAAACTGGTCCTGGCTTCCATTCCCTGATAGATGAAACCACAATGGCTTTAATTATATTCAAACCTCACCACGTGTCTGTCTGTCGTTCCTTGCTAGATCCAGTATTCCACCTAGGTCACTGACCACAGATCAAGGTTTCAGTTGAGGCATGAAGTGTGGAAAATGATTGCTTGAGCCAGGGAGAAGGTATGTAGATGTAGACCAAGTTGTTCAGTGAACAGTGACACCTCAACAGAGTGTTCTGACGCGACTTTTGGATAAGATTTCTGGTGTGAATCAACCTTGACAGGAATGGTCATGGTAAAACAGTCTCTGGAACTGCAGGAAATCCTTACGGATTCTTACGGTGGTGTTGACTCAGACTTTTGGCAGGAAGGTGCTGTTTAAGACATTGGTAAACAGAATGACCTTGTTCTAAACTTTATTTGTATAAGCTTCAACTATTACTTAAACACACAGCATTCTCAGCTGGGAAACGGAGACTTTGCATTCCAGGGTAAAATGCCCACCTGAGAGGCGTTCATTTTGCACATGATGAACATCATTTCTTTAGACTCCATTGGATTTCTTTCCTTATTGTTAGTGAGAAATGTTTGACTTCAAAATAACAAATGTAAGCAGCAAAAATTAATGATGAAAGGCTGGCTTGAATGCCACCATAGTTCTGGGAAGTGTTAAACTAAACTGAACATTTCAATTTTGAAGCTCCTATTTTGAAAGGACCGAGTGCGAGAAATTTTTGCTGTGCTGCTGGAAAGCCTGACCTAACCGACAAGCAGTTTAATGTACCTGATGGAAAGTGGTCATGAGATCCACTGCTGTGTCAGTTTTCAATCCTTGGAACGACTACAAGGATGTGAAATAGGAGGCAGGTAGTAATTGATTTGCCTTGTCTGCAATGTTGGCATGTTACCGGAAGAAAATAAACAACAGTTTTCTTACTTGAAGAAAACAAGAACTTGTATTTAAGAATGGTTATTGGTCTATAAATTTGATACCAGAAGTTAAAATACTATTTTTACTACTTCCTTTTCCTATTGTTGGCTTAAGCCAGAGATTTAAGTAATTTATTCGTGATTGCAAATGGCAAGCAGGAAGTCTTAACTTACATGATTTATTTTAATCTTATTTTACATGTGTAATTCCTAATTCTTTTCTTAAATAAAAACAGATTCCTTGCTCTTGGCAGGATGTTACTTTTTGTCAGTCAGAAGGACAGGACTAATCCTTGATTTAAGATTTGTCAACATGGGGCTATTCAAACGTCTGATTTTATTTTTTTTAAGTTGTGAAGTTGACATCTTTTGTTTATTAAATGCTGTGAGCTGTTAACTGATTATTTCTGTTAAGTTACATTTAGATGGGATTCAGTTAAAACGCATGATGGAATCGTTAATGAGATGAAAATCTGTTTTTAGCTCCTCCAACTTCCAGGATATTAATACTACCAGATCTTACCCTCCCACAAGTTAGAGCTAATCATCCTGCATCTTGATTCTGTGCAGTTTGGAAAAGAGAAAAACAAGCTGCCTTCTGTTTTCAAATTCCCGTTTAGTTCTCATCTCTGAATGAACCAGTCATCAAAAGGAACTCGTTGAATAAACCGAAATGAAGAATTTACTTTCTTTCTGCACCTGCAATTGAAGCTGGTGGTGTAAAAAGCTGGTTCAGCGCTGAACGCGCTATTTCCAGCCAGTTACTCAGTAACACCCACCAGTTCGGTGTTTTGACTTTCTCTGCAATTCCTGCAGCAAGCCTGGGCTGCTTGTGTGTTTTGTACTAAGTGATGCTGGATTTCACTGTAGTGTAGGCTGCCCTTATTTCACATTTCATCTTAAACAGGGCTGGTTTTAAGAGGACAGACATGCTTGGTTTAAAATAAAGATTTACGCTTTCAAAAGTGCTTCACCTTCTAAACTGGTGAATTCTCTTCTTTTGCTCACATTTTGCAAAAGCTATGATAACTGATACCACTTACCTCGAATCAGGGCTGATAATTCTTGGCCAGGAGGTATATAAACCCAACGTCGTTCAGTTTTTCCTGCACCAGTAAACTTGCAGTTCTTTGAGATATATTTGTACGTGTTACATTCTAGCGTCTTTGCTGGTACAAAATTAGTACAGTGCACAAAAGGGAAGAAAAGAAGCATGCATGGTGGGTAGGGATTTCACAGCAAATCTCTCCAGAGATTAAGGGAGCAATGGATACCATTGTAACCAGCACAAGGGCCAGCCGTGAGCGTAAGCACCACCAGCTATACTGGTTTAGTTCCAGTGGCAAATCCCTTAATGTGAACGCAGTTATACAATATATGAGGATTAGTCTCAAAGGGGAAGCAAAATAGGTTAAGGTAGTGGAAGTACGGGCATTGATGGGCTGTGGTGTTATCCCATCATACAATATTTGCCTCTGCTGGAAGATTACGCTACCTTCATTCTTACCATATACACAGGTACCATGGCATTGAATTTAATTTCAACAGAAGCCCGAGAAAAAACGGGGCTGAAGCCAACGAGGAAACACCGAGCAGGCCTGTGGCTGGCAACGGGAGTGAACGCGAGGGATGGGTGCCTCTGACCTGTGGAGTCTGGTACCTTCTTGCTGCAGTCTTGCTACGGGGCTGGGTTTTTCTGATCTTAATGTCTTGCAGCGTGTGACTGGTTTGTTTTTCTGATAGGACTACACCATGAACTTCTCTGAGGAGAAAAGGGGGAGGGGGAATGGAGGCAGTGAAAACACAGGTGGCTTGAGTTATATTTGGCTTTTTGGAGCAGATTATTCCCTTTGCTGATTTACACCACCCTTATTCTGTACTTTTTAAATCTTAAGATAAGGAAGCATCTTAACGAACTAAGTCAGAAAACATTCCACTGGTTACCTTGTTGTGAGGTAAAGAAAATCTGGGGTTTTTTACAGTTTGGAAGACTGGGTGACTGCAGTTCTTCCCTGACTTTGATGAAGGTAGTTAAACTTCTGCAACTGCTCTGGTCTTTGAAACAAGCTCCTTTTAGCTTAGGGATTTATGATAATACATTCTCATAACACTTTTTTCAAGTAAATGTACCAGCTGAAGTTGATATTAATTATCTTATTGATAAGAGTCATAGCATTATGTGAGTATTACTTTCTGCTAATAACACTTTCTGTGTTATTTTTAGCTTAAGACAACAGTGTTATGTAACAAGGGAACATGATTAAAAAGTAAGTATCGACTATTAATGAAAAGCATCTGCAAAGCTACTTCGAAGTACAGAGTAGAGACTGCTGGTTGCTGGCTCTTAGGAACAAGAGATAATAGTTCTTTCACCGGTGCTGAACTTGTCTTGAGTAAAAGTAGCTACTAAAGCCATGAGAATAAAACGCTTTTATTAGCAGCCTGAGATTCTGTATTTTGATGCTGCATCAAAAGTGTGTAAAGTGTGCAAATGCCAGCATGATTTCAGGCAAGAAAGGCCAGGTTTTGTTCATATGCCTTTTAATTTTATATAGAAGACCTTTTGAGACCATCTCCAGACCACATGAAATTACTGCTAGTATAGAGGATGGAAGGAGATTGTGAATGGAATGAATAGATAGAAGTGTAAGATATGTCTGCTTTTTAGTTTAGTATTGCCAAGTTACTTATAAATATAAATAATTCATATCATGGTTTTATTACCGTGGTTCCAAATTTTGCAAAGAATATTATATGCAAAACAGAGCCTGAAGAAGCAAGTGCTGAAGCCTGAAAACATCGTGTTCATTAATTAAGAAAAAAGAGATATTAAGTAGAACTGTATAAGTGTTTATTTGCTTTACCAAAGGGCATTGGTAGCAGAGCAAGGAATTCTCCCCAACTCCCAGATTACCAGTCTAACTGATAGACTATCTTTCCCATAGTTTACATTTATTTTTCTCCTTGTGCATGGATTTTTTGTTTTGTTTTGTTCCATTAAAAGCAGGTGTTTGATGGGCCAAGGTTTTTACAGACTTCTTTATCACTAGCTGATTAAACTCAAACAGAAGATGCCCAGGAAAAGAGTGCTTCTGGCCTCTGCATTTGTTCTCGTGTTGTTGGAGTGGGAGCTGCCCTCTGCTTAAGGTGGGAGCCTATCAGAGACAGTAGAGATCTATTTGAATCCCCATTTCCTGTCTAAATTGCTTCATAACTTTAAGAACTTCCAAATATTTGTACAATAACTGTCACAAACATCAGCACCTTGGGGTCAGTATAATCAAGAGTTTTGAAATGACCAAAGTTTTCTTTTCTTGCTGGCAGAATTTGTTTCCTAGCACTAACCATTCTGCATGGCTATAGGGAGCTCAGGTAGTTAACACTTACCAAAAGGGGAACCCACTTGGCCTCACCGGAAGCATTGAGAGTGACAGGAAATTTGTTCTTGCAGGAAAATTGGAATATTCTTAATTTAGATCTATGTTTTTTCAAGTTTTTATTTAACCCTAACCTTAACCTTCTCTGTAGAGATTAAAAGACTGTGTTCCCCTGCAGTACAGTCTTCTCTTTCAGTCTGGAGGCAGCGAGGCTAGGAAGCAAAGGCCTCAAAGGGAAAACCTTCCATTTTTTTATCCTGTCTGCTTGTCTGTTTGTCATTACTCATATTAAATGGCTCCTTATCTGTTATGCTGTCTTCTTAATTAAGAGGGCCCTGGCGAGTAAGAGTGAAGACTGCAGTGGTCAACTAATGGTTCTTCTGGGGATTAATGTTTCACTGTGGTAGAAAGGTCAAAACATAGGTTAAACAGACACTTAATTCCACAGTTTTCTTCCCAAACCCATGCAGATTTTACGGCCCTTTTCTGTTCTAACTGTGGCAGAAGCATCCAGAACCCTAAAATGCAAGAAATCCAGTTATCAGATACACCAATAAAAGTAATCTTGAGCTAAAGAAAAGACAAAGGCAAAAGCAGTTCAATCTGTTAGCAAAATAGTAGCTTTGGTGCATAGTAACTATAATGCCTCACTTCTTTTGACCTCCACGAGCTGTTCTGTGCTTGAATAAATCTCAGCTAGAAGAGGAAGCTCTGTTCCAGTGATGTGCAGCTTCCTCCTTTGTCTGATGTTAATGCAAAATGTTCTCTCTTGCTAAGAAGGTGGGTTTTTTTCTTTTCTTTCTATTTTTTTTTTTTTTCCAGAGAAGAAGAAGGGACCAGTTAATAGAATTGGAGAGTGTCCATCTTCTACTGTTCTGTGATTATGTGCTGGAACTGTAATTTCATCTGCTCTACCTTTTGAGTCAGAATTATAGAGATACAACCAAGGAGAATGTTACCCATGGCATGAGTTATTTCGGTAAGCACCCCAAGAAATTTTTCATACAGTTGCCGTTTGTTTCCTAATTAAAAGGTGCAGAAGAGTCTGAACTAGCCTCTCTGCCTAACCAAAAGCATGAGCTGAATTCCATCATGTTATAAATAGCTTATTTGTCAGTAATAGCTGAAAAGGTGGATTTTTAGTTTAGAGTTTGCTGCTATCACAAGGCTAAAATATGCTCACACTGTGTTTTGTGCTATTACCCAGGCAACATGAAAGAAAGCATTTTAAAAGGAAATTCAGGCTGAGGAAGTAAAAAGCAAGCAGTAACTAAAAATGTAGCATTTATTGAAACTCACAGAATCAGAATTTTCCAAGCAGATATTTTCCAATTAAGTGTGTAGTGGAACAGGTGCTCCAGCTGGTTTTTCTGATTTTTTTTTTGGTAACAGAAGACTGCTCCTGAAGTGTACTGGACTCACAGAGATTGTTAGTCTGGATGGTTCAGTCCCTTGCTACATATTTGTTCCACAATAGGCATGCAAAGGCAAGAGACACGTAAATTGAGTCATGGCTCATACTCCTTGTTCTGCCTGCAAAGGTTTGAAGAAAAAATATTGGCAATCCAGTCTTGATTATTCAGCTACTAAATTTTATTCTAAAATATTAAATATTTTATAACAGTATTTTAAGTCATTAGCAGTGGCTACCTGAATGTTAATCATGGCTAAATGTGGCCACAGGCAATACACTGAGATAGAGCAGTTTCAACAAACCTCAGGTGCAGAATTCCTCAAACTTCCATCGGGAGGAGAGTACTTGGGTTCCCTCCCTTTTGGCCAGTACAAGCTTTGTCCTCCAAGATAATAACAATCTGGCAAGTGTGCATCAGTCCAGAAACCAGGCTTGAAATGCAAGAAAATCTACACATTAGTAGATGAGTCATCCCCAGAGTTTTGCAATATGGTCTTTTCTGAGAACAGGATAGACTATTGATTCTATAATATATCTGAAACTGAAAATCATGCTGAGTTTTACACATGATTACTCTACTTGAGTAGCCTGCTCTTGTGTCGGGTTGGTCACTGTTTGGTTTAAACTGGTCAAAATGCTGTCCTTCCAAACGTGCAACCCAGATATTAATGTCTACATCCAAGTTTGTCTTTATGTTTCATCATTGCAAACTGGATTGAAAACCAACAGTGATTTATTGTGCAGCCTTCGTTCAAATAGAGACTACAGTGACAAATCTTAAAAGAACTCACAGCCTCTTAACTAAATCTGTCACTCTGAAGCTCTGTTGTAGTCATTATCCTTGTCTTTGAATCTCCTTGGGGTGGAATATTTCAGGTAGGTCCAGGCGTGCATTTATTAAGCCATCTGTCTACTAGAATTACGTTAAATTTCATTTTTTCTCATCTTGTCAGATACTAAAAGTACTAAGTCTTGCAGCAATCCAGATTTATTTGCAGAATCTCATCATTTATGAATTTGCTTCCATTACGACACGTTTAAAATACGGACACCTCAATATGCAAACCATTCCCATATATGCTTGCAAATGCACACAAGCATGGATTTTCTTTTGGCTACTTTACGTTCTCTCTCCCAGTCACGCGTGACAGAGGTAAGATACAAAAAGCAGCTTATTTTGTTCTTCCTAAAATCAGTATTGGTAGACCTAACCAACAATTAATATTATTTCTGTATTCAGTTTTGTTGCTGACTGCTACTCACTGGGTTAATAAGCTTCTTTTTGTTACACGTATAGAAATGATTTGGAGTTAGTCAGGATAATACAATATCTTTTAATTTATATCTTTCTGACATCACTGTTCACTATTAATGCCCCTTCTGATGTAGCTTTCTGGGAAAGCTCCAGCAAAACCTCCAGAGCTGTTCATGGATGTGGCAGTATTAAGGGGTATTTGGATAAACAAACACATTCAAAAGGCATTTTGTAGTGAATACTCAGAAATCCTTTCAGGGAAACCAGGAAACTCTCCCATCAGCTGTCTCTAGACAGTCCTGTCTAGGTTGCAGGCATGTCTCTTTTGCTGGTGGCATCTCACCTGGGTTTAGTTGAACTGACAGTTGAGCTGTTACACATGCTGCTTTCAGGACTCTCAGTTGGTTAACAGGGCCCCGCCTTTGAGCACAGAAGGCATCTCCATAGCTGCCTCCTATCTGCACCCCTGGCTTGGTGCTTGCTAAGAAGAACAAGCTAAGACAGCAAGCTAAGAACAAGCTAAGAAGAAGCTAAGACAGCACAGGGCAAGGTGGTGGCCAAGAAAGGGTCGTTCCTTGGTCCCCCGGATGGAGTATGTAGCACAGAGTGAAGACCCAACAGGACTGCTGAGTGGATGCCTGGACAGACAGGACACTCTAGATGAGTAACAGCCAAGGAGAACTGACTGGAATGCTCTAGTTGAAATAAGCCAGCTTCCTGAGCACAGAAAACTCCCATGGCTTGGCCTGCTGAGTATCAGCCAACCAGTTCAAGCTGCCACCAAATGTGTGTGTTCATCTGGGGAGTCTTGGCCATGTTTGTCAGGTTCAGCCATCAAAACAACTTCCAGTACCACAGCCAGACTCAGAACAGTGTAAGAAAGTACGTGGCTCTGTGCGTGGACTAGTGCCCAGTGCCTGGAGTAAACAGGTTGTGACTTGCTGCTACCGTAGAAGGAGTTCACTGTGTGACACAGCTATGAGGTCTGGTGCTCAAATGAACCATCAAGAGAACGGAGTTGGTGAAGGGAGTACGACTGGGATAAAAAGCTCCTTCTTATATTGCACTGGCACCTGGCACCCCTCATGTAACCTATGGAGGCAAGTGCTGCACTTCGTTCCAACGCAGTCAGGCCAGATCCTGATGGAAAGAAATGAACAAATAAGGAAAAAATAATATATATATTTGTCTATAAGCAATGAGTTGTAATCTTGCCTAACAAAAGTTGGCTTGTATTGTATCGTGGCATTCTGTGGCCCAGACAGTAGAAGCAGATCGTGTCAAAGCTCTGCAGGGTTTTTTTGGCGTGGCCAATGTCTGCGTGAACATGGCAACTGTAGTCAGAGAACAGGACACAGAGGCTGTTCAAGGCAGGAGAGCTCTCAGGGAGTGATGTCTACAAGAGCTGACAGTAAGGCTAAGTCACAGAGGGCCTTTCAGAAGGGACTGCGGACTTATATGCAGCAGAGGAAGCTGGAGTGGGTGGGAGGACGTGGATTTTGACACTGAGGTACAGCAAAGTGCTTTTCACTGGGGTGAAGCGAAGGATGGGTGATGTCTGGTACCGCTGGTGGTGGCAGAGTTGTGGTGTATTCGGCATTGAGGTTCCACAAGTTTGCTGCTGCAGACAGAAAAATGTCTAGCTACTATAGCATCAAAAAGCATAAAGTAGAAGTGATGTCTGGAAGCTTTAATGAAGGTCAAAGGAGAAGCAAGAGTTTAAGAAGAATTTAGAGTCGGTGGTTTGGTGGTGTGAGGAATATTTTCTGTTTCAACTGATTCTAGCTTTGGAAATGGTGGAATTTGGAAATTCCACTTCAGGAAAGCAGAACCGAGTTCTTGCCATAACAGCATTACTTAAAGGTCTGCTTTTAACTGCCTAGAAACATCAAGTAGATGTCAGGAGTTGAGAGCGATACAGGATGGGCCCCAGAAACTCAAAGGACATTTGGATCGGGAGACATTTAAGCTATTCAGAGTGAGAGTTAAATTCTGAGGAGCTGCCCTGTGGGGCCTTCCTTACAAGGTTTGACATGTGTCTGGGCATCACATATGGAAAATATTTGTCCTGAAGGACACAGAGCCCAGATCCTCCTCTGCCTCGCTCTGGAAGAGAACGGGGATGAAAAAAACCCAGCACAACTTGTACTGCTTCACTTCCAGCTGCTGCTGAACGTCTGCCGCAAGCAGCTGAGGTTGTTCAGGTTGAGCCTCCAGCACCCTGTTCAGGCCGGACCCCTCCGCGCCCCTATCGAGTCTCCTGGGTTCTCTGTGAGCCCTTTTCCAGCCCCTCAGCGGCTCGCGGCGCGGGAAGCGCCGCTCGGCAGGGGCTGTGCGGGGGGGTGCGGAGCTCTGCCCGGCACGGTGTTCGGGCGCCACCCAGCGGCGCGCTGCGGAACTACAGCGGCTGCCGCCGCCGGCGCCTCCTGCCCTTCGGGGAGGGCAGCAGAGCTGGGCCGGCTCCTGGCCCGGCTGGACTTCCCCTTGCCCAGCTGGCCTGCTCCTGGCCCGGCTGGACTTCCCCTTGCCCAGCTGGCCTGCT
>WTSP01023030.1:0-47695 GCA_025331215.1 Actenoides lindsayi
TCCGCTCCCGCAAATAAAATAAAATAAAGCAAAGCAAAACGAAAGCTGCGGCTGTCACGGGCGCGCGCGGAAGGCCGCGGTGCTTTGGGTTTCTCTTGTCGGTGACAGCGGTTGTGGCAGACGCTGACCCCACCGTGGCGGCCTGCGGGGCGGGTTACCCCGGGGGGCGGGTTACCCCGGGGGCCGGAGTGGGCGCTGAGCGCGGCGGGGGGCCCAGGCCGCTGCTGGGCCCCGTGAGGAAAGCTGCTCTTCCCCTATAGAAAGGCGGGAAGAAAACCTTATTTTTATCCGATGGGTTTTGATGACGCTCTTGTGGAGTTCACGCAGGGGCCAGCGAAGTATTTTTAAGCGGCGACATTCCCCCGCGGCAGATTGCGATCTCCGAAGGTCCACCAGCGACGCCCAGTTCCCTCAGCCCCCCCCCAGCCCCGGCGAGGGGGTTCGTGCCTTCACGCTCCCTATTTTTAAAGGCCGCCGCAAATTCACTGTTTTCTCTCTCCTGTCAATACCCAACGAAGGGCGACGTTCTTTCACCTTCAGATAATCCCACTGGAAGAACGCGGCCCTGGTCCGGCAGTCGGCTCTGGAGGCCGGGATTATGTTCTATAGGAAAATGTATTTTAGGCAGCCCAAATATGCAGGGATCTGTTCGCCCCTGGTTAATGAGGCACACCGAGTTAGCAAACATACAAGCGCCGGCTACCATAATACCCTTTTCATCTGCATCGGTGTTTATCTCAAGTTTCACCGGTTCCAGATACGCACACTCTTCAGTTTTAGTGCTGGTTTCAGGTTTACTACAGCTATGTTAGAGTCACAAAACCGTATGGTGTCACTAGAGCAAGCCGCTGACCTTTAACTGCTGCTGGTATTTAGTATTTGCTGTAATATTGAGTTTGCGATTCCTACTCCCCGCGTTACGTTAAAAATAGCTAGATTTGCGTTTGCTTTAGCTAGCGTCTATTTAAAACCTCGCTCGTGTTACTATTAATGTCCAGCTTTACGTGCCAGCATCACACAAGTCCGAATGCACCTCTGTCCCCACGAAGAATCCTTTGTTTTCTTCTGCTTGTTAAAAGCCTGCAGATCGGTTACTGATCAAGGCACCTAACAAATTCGCATAATATTCTTAGAATGATGGAACTGCTTACTCATTTTGATTTATAAACCTGTTTTCCTCATCCTGCGCTTTCCAAAGCGGTGGTGCTGCTAATCCAGACCCCCCCTGTCCTCAGGCTTCAATACAGAGTAATGTCATGTTTTCTAAAGTCTGCCAAGTGGTGACAAAGCAAAATGAAGAACCCAGCAGTTGCAAATGTTGAGAAAGAGCTGCCTAACTGAATTCTGTTATTTTGATAGAGCCGTAACATGACTTCTCAGAACGCTCATCCAAATGGTGTGTTCTTCCCAGCAACAGAACAAACTCAACACACCCCCCCCAGTTTAAAACTACCTATCGAAGCGTTTTGTACAAACAGCACTGCAGGTCGAGAGGCAGAGTGTGAAGAGAGTTAAAAAGATGCTCGGTGGAGGCTCAGGTGTGGACACAGACACCACTCTCATTGGGCCAGGTCTGATTGCAGCACCCTTGAGGTGAGGCTGAGGATGCAAGTGACACGCACAACTCACCTTCAACCAGTGGCTCTGCTGGGCATTTTCTGCCCCTGGCCCCCTGTGGCAGAAACAGGGGGGGTCTTATTCACCAAAACATCAGGAGCTGGGGCACAGGGCCACCCGCTGAGGGGCAAAGAGAGGCTTGGGTACTTTGGTTCACGTAGCTGAAAGTTTGAGCTGAAAACCAAGATCTTCACACTGTCGCCTGTGAAGAGAAGACCAAAACATTTTGTTGACCTCAGAAGATGTGAGGAAATCTCATTAGTTTTATTAGGTCATATAAAGATACGAGCCTTATAGTTTGGACTCTGGAAAATGTGCAGCAACAGTAATACTTTGACCCCAGAACATATGCCAGCATGGCGTGAAGCGTACATTAGGGGCTGATCCTGCAACCTCTGCGTGTACTGGACTTTGGTGGGCGCAACTCTGCTTTCGTCGGTGTAATTTGGCTTCAAGGAAGTCACTGCTGATTTAATCTGGCTGGAACCAAGGAGGCCCAGGCCTCCTGTTTTAAGACCTTTGAAGAATATACCAAATATGTGTTGTGGGTATGTATAGATGTGTATGCATGTGGAAATGTGTGTACATTATTTCTCTACATGATGGTTCCATAACAGGTTGTTACTACAATGGTGTCCAAAACATAGGCTGATTTACCTCAGGAGGGGAGCTGTCCTCTGATATTCTGGTGTCTAAGAGAGGCCCTTTTTTAAAATAACTTTATTTCAGGGAAGAAATACATTCCTTCTCTCCCACGAGCATAAGAAGAGGACAATTGTTCTCCAGATTTCAGACCAACATCGACGACTCCTTGTGAAGTGTGAACGTTGTGTTTCCAAAGCAGGATCCATACCTCTGGTCTCTCTCTGGGCAGAGTTTTGCACACAGGTAGTGTGTTATTTATTTAAAATAACAGTCAAAAGTTATTTAAAAAACCCCCCAAAATAACAAAAAAGCACAGGAAGCTGGGCAAGCTCCTTGTTTACCAAACGCAGCAAAAGGATCAACTGGACTCCTCTGCCTCAGCCCCTTGAATTCAGGAGCATGTTGCAGCCTGAGCTGGGGAAACAGCATAAATAACCACAAACTGGGGAGAAGGAAGCAGTTCCCAGGGTTTCCTCCTGATCTCCTCACTCCCATGTGCACACACACACACACCACACAAAGAGCTCTGGTGGGGCTTCCATGAGGTGCATTGGCATGGGCCTGCTGGGCGATGGTTGACATCCACGGTGCTTGGCTTCTCTTTTACTGCAAGGCAAGAAAGGAGGCATTTCTATCAATCATGGTGAAGGCTGTTCTGACCTTACCATCCTTTCCTAATACAGAGGAGCTGGTGGCAGAAATGGCCCCTTGGGAGCAGCTAAATGCAGCCTGGGGCAGCACTGATCAGGTCAGGGTGGTTGTAGCTTGTGATCTTGTGAAAGCAACTTCTGGAAACGGTGGTGGATGGCTCATGGGTGTGCCTCCTCTACGAGCAGGACCAGATCCTTCCTCCTTGCAGAGCCAGGGAAGCTTCGTATGCTGAGGGAGAGGGTGCTCCCTCAAAGACTGCGGCACCCAAGGCGTGCCAAGGAACACAGCGGGGTGGCCTACTGCCCTACTGTCCGTGGAGGGACACGGGGGTCCTTCAGCAAGCCCTGTGGCCATGAGGCTTAGTGTGAGATGGCCTGGGATTTACTCTGAGAGGAAACACAGGGAAGCAAATGGGTTAGTCAGCTAGGCACTTCTCATGGGAGGTGGTGAAGTGAGAGTGAGAAAAGGGGAAAATACGGGTGAAAAGGAGGGCTTGGTTTGCCCTGCTCTCAGACCCAGCCAAGCAGGTACTCTTCTCCGAGGAGGGACAGAGTGGCCGGTTTATCTCATTGTTTCAGTCTCTAACCCCTGCCACTGCAATGATGTAAGATGGGGGTTGGGGCTGCCGAAAGAAAGAGAATTACTTGGTATGATACAATACAGCAGGAACTGACATCGCATCTGAGTATCCACAGCAAAGTAGCATCACTTTTTGGGACGGCACTGATAAATCTCGTGTACTTCTGCTTCCAGGAAGACACTTAAAAAGCATCTGCCTCTGACGTTGCTCACAGAGTTGATGAGAGACAGTGACCAGGATCTGATCCCTGACAGCAAACAGACCCAATCGCTCTTTGGTTCAGACAGAGGAGGAGAGGCAGGATCTCCTGGTCCTGCTAGGACTGGACATGAGGTCCCCCGCTCACAAATGTGGCTCTGTGGGCTCAGTTTTCAAAAATGAAAGCCAAGGTGATTGATAAAATGGGGTAGAAACCACCAGTTACCTTAGTCCTTAATAATTAACTGGAAGTCCCTTTATGAACTTAGTACCTGAGTGTGGAATTTGGAATCTGACCTTTACTACATCTAGATAAACAGTGTGGCCGACCCAGTGGCTCTCTCTGCGAGCAGCCCTCCCCTCTCAGCAGCTCACCTCTTGGAAGCTCTCACACTTTATGCTGCAGTCAAGAGCTCGGGGGAGTCCAGCATGATTCTTCTTACCGTGCTGTTCCTTTGCATCATTTCCACCTACTCAGCCTCAGTTAAAGGTAGGACCGTGTTGGGCTTGGTTCAGCTTTTGGCTCAGTGAAGGCACAACCAGTGAGTGTATGCAGTTCTGTTTTGCCTCAAAAACGACCACCTTTACTCGCCTGTCCTTGAGTAATACAAAGTGCATTTAGTACTTTGAAAGCTTTAAGCGCTTGTGGCATTCGTGTCAGCAGAGGGGATGGGGGAGACAATGTTTTCAGGTGCACAGGGCCAGTGGTGTGAGCCAGGAGGCTGGGGATCTTGACCTTGCTTAGTTAGGACATGCTGGGAGGGCACTGACTTGAAAGAGGCTACTCACACGCACAGAAGTTAATCAGACAGAAGTGCCCTGGTGGAGCAGAGCCAGGAAGTGCTCAGGGCTCTCCAGCTTCTGAGCAGCTGACTCAGCTACCACTGAAGGCAGTAACAAGCATCCCATTAATTTCAGGGGGAGTTTGCTCTGCAAGAAGTCATGAAAACCTGAATGTCTGCACAAGCCCTGGGAGCAGGGCTTCACTCAGGTGTTCTGACAAAGGTCAAGGGTATAAAAACATTTCAGCAGTGCCAGCATATGAAGAGAGGGAAGGTATCTTTAGCAGTGGCCCTTTGTGTTCAAAACTGTTCAGAAGGCTGTAGAGGTGCCTCCTCCTGCTCCTTGCAGGGGATCCAGGGCACTGTGCCTGTGCAAGCCCAGAGCAGCTATCTCTGTACTCCCCCCTTATGACAGGAGTCACAAAGCAAAGAAGTTTTCAGGCATTTCCTCTACCTGTGAGTGTATTTCATCAGACTGCCAAGTAACTTCTATGGCTAGATACCAACGTGCCATGTTTCTGCTGTTGGCTTTTCCCAGCTTCTCCTTAATATCAATTAAGCAAAGCTGCTTCTCGATGTAGTGCTTGCTTGTCACTTGACATCCCCAGGGTACTAAGCAAGCGTTTTCTCACTAATTAGCCCTCCCTTCAGGTCTGCCAGGTCTCATCTCTCTCTTGTGCAGAGAGATTGAGAGCTAAATTACTGTCCCAAAGGCCACTTAGTGCCTCAGTGACAGAGCTGGGATTAGGATGAGCATTTTACCTTTCTACCAGGCCGTGCTGCCTTTTGGAAATACCCAAGGAATATTGTTTTCTTTTAAGTAAGCTAGATCAGCACCCATGAAACTTTCCTACTGCAGTTCCACTTGAAAAATGTCTTCAGCGAAGTGGATGGGTTTTGCTTTTGAAAGCTATCCGGTGTCAGAAACAGTGGCAAATATAATTTATGAAGGTAGAGCCAGCAAGTAGTTAGAGATGCACATGCTGTGCATGCCATATGTATTAATAAAAGGCACAGGACTTGACAGCTGTCTCTACTCATGCAGTGTAACCTTCTGTATTATACAGTATCATGATTTAATTATAGACTTGGCATGTTACCCTTAATGACAGACACTTAACATTACTAGTCAAACTATGTGTTATGCACTCCACCTTGAAAGCAGGCACTTCTGACCCCAAGAGACCATGGCTGATTGCAGTCTTTATGTCCATTTCTCCTCCCTTCTCAGTCAGTGGGACATTTGCCACCAGCTGAAATGGGACTGGCTATACGTGCAGCAAGGATCCCAGTGCCGCGCAGAATACAAAGGAAGAAGCTTCAAAAGGCAGGCTTTGCTTTCAAGAAAAGTTTCTATCAGAAAGGTTTAGGAATGTTCCTTTTTAGTTAGTACCAGTGTTCACTTCATGAAAGAGGGCATGAAAATTTAGTTTTGCTGGTTTGAATACTGGTTCTGGGCAGCGACACTGTGCCTCTGTCCCTCAGAGACCAGTATACCCCTTGCCTCTCAAACTGACCCTGCTATTCAATCGTCTCTCTTGGCTTCCCCATTTCCACTGGGGTAAGTGCTAACTCCTTGGGACTGACTTCAGGACTGCCTCATTCCTGCTGCTTCTCTTATCACAATCCCCTGCTGACTCACTCTTTTCCATCAACGACACCAGTCTTGCAACTAAAGGCATCTTCTGGCCTGGCTCCTGCAGTGTTTTCCATGTAAACTTTTCCATGAAAGCTTTCAGAACTGAAAATTATTCTAGCTCCCAGAAGTACTTTGCAATTATTCATCTCTTCCATGACGCTTGCAAGAAGCTGCTGTGTCATTTGCTCATCTGTTTCCCTCGGGAAGGAACAGCTCTTTTGTCTGTGGGGACAAGGAGATGCTAAAAGGGAGGAAGAGGGAAGGAACTCTTGCAAAAGGAAAAAAAAAATCTATGGGTTGAGCTGTGGAAAAAAGACAGAAGATAGGTGAAAGGTGCTTTTAACTGAAAAGAAAGAAGGAGCATAACTACAAACATCCACCTTAACTAACAAAACACACATCTCTCAGCATCCAGATCATTTTTCTTGGACATGCTTTTCCCCCACCTTATATATTTCACTGGGACTGTGTCACCCTCCGCGTTTAGAAAGCACTGAGTGGGTGGCACTGGTAAAATCTCAGCTGGTACTAAATCCTTAGCACTGCTGTTTCTAGTGCCAATGAAGGACACCAGGAACTAGGAAGCAACGGTCTCTGAGGTACTGTAAGGAACATGGGGTGTCCCTGAAAGGCACAGCCATCTCTGGGCCGGAGCTGAGTGCCCTCTGCTCTCAAGGGCCATGTAGCCTCAGAGCTGACAGCAGCAAGGAGACCTGGGGAAGGGGCTAGGAACTTCACAGGAAAGGGTTTTACGCCTCTTGGTGACTTTGTTTGGAAGCAGACGCACAAGGCAACGCAAAACCAGAAGAACCCCGTTGTGCCAAGGTTGGTGCTTCAGCCTCCCTGCAAAACCAAAATCAATAGTCACAGCTTTGAGCTCTCCCGTGCTGGGATTACCAAACCTGCTGCGTCACACCTCCAGCTGGCATAAAGCACAAGGCAGTTTAGTTCTCTTCAGCTTTGCCAGTTTACACAACTTGCTGACCAAACTTGGTGGGGCCATTGTTTTCCTTAGGGAAAGGTTCTTGGAAGCTGACCTTAATCTACTGACCTATGACATCCGAGTGAACAGGGGGAGGAAACGAGCAAAACCTTAACAAAAAGGTGGGGTTGGGACTCTTTGAGCACTGCAGGATATATCCATCTAGCCATGATGTGCATCTCCCTAACTGGCTTTCCTTTTAACCAAGGCAGTGATTTGAAAATTACTTAGCAGAATCAAATAAAAAGGCTGAGGGATGAGACATAAACCAAAATAGCCTGTTGATTCTCTGCAAGGGACTTTGAACACGCTGATTACATTACAGCGTGCTTAAGAATTTGCCTGAGATGTTTTGATAGAGTTTTCTTTTTTTTTTTCTTTTCCATGCACTCGTCATAAGACTGAGATGCATCTCCCCGAGGACAGCCGCTCAGCTTTTCTTAGACTAACTCTCTTGTGCAGTTGGCATGTCTGCTCTGTACCTCCTGAGCTCCATGAAGAAATTCCCAGAGGATTCAGTGGTGCAGCTCTGGGGTCCGAGAGGCTAGTGCCATGCTGCTTACAGATAGCACCTAAGGTCACTGTATGTGTGTTTGCTTTGTGGATCTAAGAGCACTTTGTGTACAGCTAGATTCCCCTCCCGTCCCTGTTCTCTACTAAATGACTTTTATCAGTTTTTCTTGTGTGGAAGAGACCTTTGTAGCCATCTGCACTAGAGGAGGGAAGCCCCTGAAAAGGGATGTTATGTATAACCTTTGTCACAACATATTGAAAAGGTATTCAAGAAGAAATTGATTTTCCTTAGCCACAGATTTCAGGGGCACGGTACTAATTCCCATGCCTGAGGCTGGGTAGAGAGTTGTGACACTGGTGCCACACATTCCCCACATGGCAATGCACGGGGAAAAAAAAAGGGAAGATAGGAAATGGTGTGGTAGCAAGTAGTTTTATAAAGGGAAAAAACCCCTACCCTCATTTGTATAATACAGATTTCATTCACACTAACAAGAGTGCAGCTGAATTGCTAGTGAACAGTCTGAGTTGTTAATGGAGATGGAAATGGCACCATAAATTTGGCATGCAAGTTACACTTATACTGGAATTCATCTTTTATATCCCTTAAAATACATCAATTAACAGCAGAGGCACAGCTATGGAGACAATTATTTAGTTTAAATAGCAAGGGCTTAATTATTTAATCTAAAATGTGTTTTCCCAGTGTCTTCATTACATTCACGTCACCTCTGGGCAAGGCTCTCAATGGAAAGATTCCCAATAAGTGTGCAAGAGATGCAGAGAACAATTTCTGTTGACTCCAAGAGATTGCATCAGTGCATTTCAAATTGCTAAGCACACAAATTGCATGATTAGTTACAATATTTTGAGTTGCAAATCATTTTGGGTTCATTTCTAATGCTAACATATGCCCGGTAAAGAATTTGGCTCTCTTTTATTTACTGAAGTGTAGAGTGAGAACAAAGGATTGTGTGGACATTCTTATCTTAAATAGATGAGATTAATGTCAACTTAAGCACAAACAAAACCCCAGCTGCTCCAGTGGGACAGCCTCTGTAACCATGAGTAGCACAATCAGTCCCATAAATCTTTTGCTGGCAATTACATTTTTTATTTATATAAAGGTGTTTTGGGGTGGTTTTTTTTTTAGAGAAAAGGACAGATTTATGTGAGCTAGTCAATTCTAAACCACTGTTTTTTGCTTTCCAAACAGGGCACACTACTGGACCAAGCTTAAATAATGACAAGCTGTACAAATTTGCTTACTCAGCTGAAGTGTTTGTTGATCGGGTGAAAGGATCGCTGCAGAAAAGCGCAGGGTACCGGTTCTCTTCCGGTGTGGATGTCAACCTCTTGTGGAGGAATCCTGAAAATGATGATGACCAATTGATCAAAATTACGGTAATTAATGCCGTTGGGCAACTTAAAAACACACGTCCAATCTTCTCTGCATTTATCTAACTGCTAATCTAATCCTGAAGAACTAATTTTCAAAAGGTGGGCTAAACCTTTTATTCTTCTCTAGTCTTATCAGCTAAAACCAGCTTCTTTGATAGGATTTTCCTATGGAATAAGACTTCACAAGAATGTATCTAACATTATAACCCAGAACTTCAGAGCATCTCCTATACTTTGAGATTGCATCACAGCTTCTATAGCTTGAAACAACTGGTGTGCAGGCACCTACCCAAGGGGCAATACGTTGTCTGAAGTCCTGGGTTCCGGCTGCAAATCATGACACATGCTAAATACAAACTGGGTTTAGTGCTTAGCTTTATGGCAAGTCTTTCTGCCACTTATTTCCCCAGTGGTGAGTGCTGGTTTCTTTTGAAACTATAGTTACGGTAAATCATGGAAGATTAATGATCAGAACCAGAAACGAAGAAACAAAAAAGATGCATTAGGTCATTTAATGTATGCAGCCTATCCCAGGCCAATGCTAGACTGCTCTCTACATGGATTTTCTCTGCTTTTACTTTGCTAGATCAGAGATGTTCAAGTTGAAAATGTGAACGAACGTCCAGCTGCTAAAAACATCTTCAAAGGGAAAAGCACTGAGAAGATCATCGGGAAGGAACATCTGCAAGCTTTACAGAGGCCCATAGTTGTTGAGCTAGTCCGTGGAAAAGTAAGACCCTGTCTTTTAAAACTTCAGCCCTTGAGGAAACCCGAGACAAATCTTGCAGGCTTGGAGAATTTATCCATTCACTGTCCTCTCAGTGTTCCTAACATGCCGTTGTGTTCTGTATGAAATACAATGGTTTAGAAAAGTGCAATTTACCTGTACAAGGGGCCCTTCCAGCCCAGGACTCTCGTGCCTTGAGAACACCACACAGTATGGAAGTGAACAGCAGACTGGCCACAGACGTATGGATCCACTTGTAGATGTGTGCAAAACTGCTGTGTAAGATTTGTGCTGTTGACTTCAGTGGATTTTATCCAAGGTCTGAAGGTGGACAAGGAGACACAGTTTGTCATGAGGGTGGTTATACTGAGCCCGTGAGAAACAGTGTTAATCACCTTAAACTCTTATCAAATATTTTAGCATGTCTGCCTTTCCCACCTCTCTGGATTGCTTATTTACTTTTGTGTCACCTGAAGTTTCAATGGTCCCAAGTTAATGATCTTGATGCTGAAAGAGCTACAGCCTTTCATGTTGTTCCCTACTGGGAAACTGTCTCCAGAAATCATCAGAGAAGGGACAGTGAGCAGGTGTCTTGCTGTGTGCCTGGGTTTTGTAGCCTGCCCTGGGACAGCACCGACACACTGCCCCACCACAGGAGCACCCATGTCCAGTCACAGCTCCCACAGCCCCAGTTTTGCTCTGAAAAGGATTCAAGTAAATCCACCTCCTCTTCTTTTTCCCTCTGGGGCTGCTCACTTGTCCCCTTGTGCTCAGCCTACGTCTCTGGCCAGGCAGTGGCAAGGCTCGAGCCACGGCTGCTCCTGCCTCCTCTCCACCTTCCTTCACCCTCTTGTTTCTCGTTGCTCTGCAGCCCAAGCAGTGCTCATCAGGTGGGATGTGGGCAGAGGGGCAGTGAGAAAGCAGGAAGGTTGAAGGTCACGCTCCCTTTTCTCTCCTGCAGAGCAGGGTGAGGGCTGTGACACCCTATCCCAGCAGGGTCTTTACCTCCTGCTGTAAATAGGCACTGAGCACATACCCTGGCCGCCAGCTCAGCCTGCTGAATTGCAGCTGCTATCAGGCCCGCTCAGTAACTTTCAGACTCAGCCTTGTCATCAGTTTTACACAACATAAAAAGAAACAGGACGGTGCTGGCTCCCAACTGTACACATCCCTAAATGAGAACAGAGGCATCAGAAGAACACAGTCAAAATACATCTGCTCCTACTACATCAAGCAGTTCACACGCTAAGATTGAGATGTAGTATTAAAAACTTGGGGTTTTTTTTCTCAGGTAATAGGGTCTGTGCACTCCTTTTATAATTTCTCTCTGATACTTTCATCCCTGGCACAGCGATTTCACTTTCCAGGGTTGCCCTGAGATAACACCTTGGTCGTACTTAGACTTCCTGAAAAAAAGTGCACTTTTAAAGCACCTTGAATGCAAAGTGGAGGTGCAAAGTCTTGTTACCAGAGGAGAGGCTCAAGAACAACTGTGGACCCACGAAGTGCAAAGGTTGTGATGTGCCTGACACGTCATTTAAGTCATTCTAGCTGTGACTTACCTATGATTCATTCGGGTTTTTTGTAACCTGTGATAAAAGTGCAACAGATATTATGCCCCTTGTGAGGAGCAATGATCTGAGAGGATTATGCAGAAAAATTAGTCCCTTGTGAAATTATGCAAAGTTTCCCATTTCCCTTCTAAATTATCCCTAATTAACAGGAGGAAAGATGCTCCCTGCACTGAAACTGTACTTAGGCACAGCTGAAGCCTGAAACATGTTTGTACTGTTATCAGCAGGTCCTGCAGTCCCAGAAGTTGCTTAAATAAGGGCAACAGATCCAAATTCAGCTTCCCAATCAGAAAGAAGTAACGAGAGTTCTTCTAGAAAGGTTCCTCACTATTCCTTTCTCATTTAACCAGATTTGTTATATACTTATATACTTGTTTGTTTGTTTATTCCCGCAGGTCAAAAACTTCTACTCATATCAAAATGAACCTGGTTTTACTCAAAATATTAAGAGAGGTCTGGCTAGCCTTTTCCAGCTACAGCTGCACTCTGGTGCTGCCCTTGAGGTATGGTGCTATATCTGGCAAGATAATCATCCTCAGAAAAACAGTCAGAGCCCAGTCTGCTCTGAAGGGCAGACCTGCGTCTCTCACTGGCTTGAGGAGGAATGAACTGTGACAGAAATCAGCCTTCTGATGGCATTTGAGATTGGGGACATGATGACCATATTCCGAGTATTTGGTGACAAAAGTCAAGTTGCTGCAATTGATGTGAGGAATTGGTGAAATCCATTGTATTTAAAATGCTTTTATCAATTTAGAAGAGCGTGGTAATAAACCAACTTAAATCAGGTCACTGTAAAAGAGATTATACTGATGTTTGAAGTCCATTGATTCCTAAACTCAATTTAATAGATTAGGCCATTATAAATCAGAGTATCCACACAAAATTAGCAGTGGTATAGCCACATCCATTTCACCTGCATTACACTGTTAAATTTCCTCATAGCTCCATATGAGGAAAGCTGGAATTTAACTTGAATTTGCGAGTATAGGGCCAGCTGCCAGCAGTTTCCTCAACTTTTTTTTGTTTAAACAAACACTGTCACTTTCCTTCATAGCCATCTAATGAGAAGTACCCTTGTCTGTCCAGAGCAGGTGGTTAGAAACACTGATATCTTCAAAACTGGTCAATTAAGCCAAACAGTGCAGCATCTCAGGTATAGCATTACAACAGTGCAGAAAATGGTTCATCTTTGCAAGGTGTTCTGGGGTCCCAAAGATAAATTCAAGCAATTGTCCTAATCTAACTCTGTTTTTTTCCAAGGTGGACATATCTGGGAAATGCAACACTACCTACCATGTGCGACAAGATCAAGTGACTAAAATAAAAGCCCTGGACTCCTGTGAAATAGAAAAACAAGGATTTACCAGCCACAACCAGGTATGAGTTCCTTAACAAAAGAAAACCTGTTCTGCCTATTTAAAATATATTCTTGGGAGCTATTACTCATTTTCTCAAAAGTCCTTTCTTGCATCTCAGAAAGCAAATCCTACGTGTACATTTTGTATTATTACCAGGACAAATTTCATACATAGTACCCATGCCAGGCAAGACCCTGACTCCTGAATGGAGCCTGGGTCAGGCTTGCCTGTGAGGTTAAAGGCTTCTGTAGTGCACAGCTGTAATGTAGGAGATGTGCTGTAGAGGTAACTGAAGCCCTAGTATGGTGTTAATGGACCTCCACTACTAGCAAATGCCTTTCTAAGCAGTTACTACTGCGTGCAGGCTGAAATCACCAGGATTCTCCATATCAGCAACTGACCTTTCTCAGCTTAGAGAAGTGCAAAGGTAGGACATGCTCTGCTACTAAACTGCCTTAACACTATGGCTGAATTCCTGATTTTCACACTTGCCACAAAGACTTCATCTTGTTTACAAGCAGATTAAACAAGGTGGCTGACTTTGCTTCCTGTGTGTGTGAACATGACGATCTTATTTACAAGACATTTCCCAGGAAAAGCTTCTCATCTTATTTAAAGTGTTATTTTTAACTAAATGCAGTATTGGTCATTTTCTCAGCTGCAGCCTGCTCTATAAGTTCCTCCCCTCCTCCCCCTCTTTTTTTTCCCCTATTGCCTATTGAATTTGAAGCACATGACACAGGAGTGGCTTCTTGCTGCAGAAGGAATTCTTGAGAACCTGGTTTATAGGCTTACCTTGAGATGTTGTCAACTCACATGCACCTTCCTCGTTTGGCTCTATTTCATGACAAGTTTTGCCCTGATTCGGAACTGTGAGCTCTTCTCCTACTCTGTTGTTTAGTCATAATCCCTTTTTCTGGTTTATTTTAAAATTATTTTCAGATTTTAGACGTCAATACAAAAGTCACATCTGCCACAACTTATGTGCTGGAAGACAGTTTCATTAAATCTGTCAAGGCAGAAGAAAACTACGTTTTGCTTCTGAATTCCCGACGAAAAACAGGTGCCAAAATAGTTTCAAAGTAAGTTGGGCAATTTGACTGTCATTGTTGGTAGCAGGACTAGTGGTTCAAGTCAGGTTATATATGTATGTCTTACAGCATCAAGATCTAAGGCTGTAAACTCTCCAGGTAAGGATTTAGGTCTCTTCTGTATCCCCACGGTACCTAGTCCAACTTTCATTAAGGACTCTGCTGTGCTACAAATAACAAATAATGGCATTCATAAAAAAATAAAAGAAAACAGATGGAATTGGCTGAAACATTTTAAGCAACAGATTCTGTAGGTGTTCTGTTTCTGTGTCCTCTCATTTCTTAAGAAATACTTGTGATAGATCTCCATTTCTAGTACGTGAAAGTTCAGAGGTGTAGGAAACAAGTACAGAGTGGAAACGACAGTGAAACCTAAAGCTGCATTAGACTCCAAAACACTGCAACTTTGGAGATATTCAGAGAAGATAAGGGAGTGAGGCATCTCCTTACTACTATGATACTGAAAAAAAAATAAAAGTGCATTCAAAATCTCACTTTCCAAATCTTCTTATGAACAAATACATGAAACATTTCAGAATGTATACAGTTCCTAAAAGCTGCTTACCAAGTGCTATGGATCTGTACTTGAGAAAAATCTGTTGTTTAGGTGTCTTATGCCACACACCTCTAGCAGTAATTTTGCTGGTATCAGATACTTCTGTCACCTTAAAAATTCCGTAGAACTGACCATGTTCTGAACAGTTTAAAATAAGACTTCGATAAGTTTGTGTTCTATATTTGGGTCTCTGGAGGGTTGTTTTGTGTTCCTCTCGCCGTGGTTTCTGCTTTAACGGCTGAGCTCTAACGGTGTCTTCACTGTATGGATACCCAGGCAGAGACTGGAACTGAAGTCAGTACAATCTGGCCCTGGACTGATCGCTGGGAAGCAAGTTGCCAGTGTTATCAAGACCTTGGACCCCAGTTACGTTGCCATGTCACTAGTAGCAGAGCCAGTCCATTCCCAGTGCAGAAAGTGTCCTTCGGTAAGTAAACACGGGCTCGTTGGGCATCAGGATGTTAAGCTGAGTAGAACAAGTGTGAAAGAAGTTTCTGTCCCAAGCAGCTCACTAAGGGAGAAAGGTCAATGTAGAATACACCCTAGAGTGGGGAGCACAATTGTGATGCAGTGGTGCTCCACCACAGAAAGATTGAGAGGTAGATCTAAAAGTACCAGCCTTTTTGTTGTCTTTCAAAGACCGAGGGCAGTATTTCTCAAGACCACTAGAAAATACAACTCCCTTTTGTTTTAGCTCATCTTTGCCAATCTTGAGTCGGCAGGAGCTTATTTCCTCTGGGTAGTAGAGTGGGAATGACTTCTAAGACAGTTGGCCAGTGTTTACAAACTATTCTGTCATGGAGGAGCTGAACTGCTCCTAGAAATTAAAGGTAGTTAGCTATTCCTTAGGCAGGCTAAACATTTGCTGGTGATATATCTAGCCTCCTCTTACTGACTGATCCTGAAGGAAATCTTTTATTTAAAAGACTTTGCAGGTATTTTATAAGTATAAAATGGGGCTCTAGTATCCTTGGCAAGTCCAATACTGTTCTCGTTTTTTCCCTGAAAAAAAATAACTACCTCTTTTTTAATGTTTAAGACATCTAAAGACTACTAAGATCTTGCTACTGTAAATGCATCATCTCTTGTTTTACTGATACTATTCATCATAAACTAATATCAATTGCTGCAGTGTTTGTTAGCAGTTTTCATGCTGTGAAATTAATTTAGCAGTGAATGGGAACATTAAAGAGACTAGTCTTTGTCACTTTTTGAGATCAGGCTTCTATTCAGCACACATAATTTTAATCCTTCCAAGATACTCCTTATGAGTACAAATACCTCACTATATTGGAACTTGTGCTAGTTATTTGGAAGTAGCATTGCACTGTAATAATTTATCTTGTCTAATGCTTGTTGAGCCACAGAGAGGATTAAAAAAATATATATGTATGTTGGGGAAAATGAAATAGAAATGATGCTGTGTGCGTGCCGGAGCAGTTCTGAGCAGGGAATAATATCAAGGGATCTTAAAGAGAGCAGGGACAGGTGCTTTTCCCCCGACTCTGCCCATCGGGGTTTGTGCTGACCAATTTGTCACTTGGAACTGAGTTTGTCATAATAGTTATAATTTCCAGACCAAGATAACAAACGTAGGGTATCATTCCAGAGCCCTGCCTGGGGACTGAGCTATGTCATTATAAACCTAATGGCATGATGAGAATGAAGTCCTGCTTTCTCACTGTGTTTTACAGTAACTGCTATGAAAAGATAGGGTCTATAAACAGAACACTGTATCCAAAGCAGCAACATAACATTTGGTACTTATATATCCTAGTATACATTAATGCCATGCTGACACAGTGTGCCCTACAGTTTTACATTTTCAAACCCCCTTTTAAATCATAACAGGTCCTATCTCTATCTTTATGGATTTGGTGAGATAATCACGATGATCCTCACTTCACAGATGGCTTCAGTGAGGTTATGGCCAATATTTACAGTTAAATCTAGGCCTAGGTATCTGTGTTTAGACATCATAAAGCATGCTCTTTTCAGAAGAGCTCATGGTTCTTACATTTATTTTTTTTAATGCTCATGGTTCCTGCAGGAACAAATTACTTGCCCCTTCTGAAATTGAGGTGGGTTTGTTCCGCCTTGTGCGGCCAGCCTGCGTAGGTTGGTAAAGCAGCTGTCAGGCACTGACATATAAAACTAATTCCTGCTCAGTTTAGGACCTCTTGGTTTGGCCTGAATTTCCCTAGAGTGCCCTCAAGACCTCTGGTCTGATCTCTCTGTCAGAGGGACAAGAGTTCCGTATCCAAGCTTGGTCGAATTGGAAGTGAATGTGTCTCTGCCTGAACTCTTGGGCTCTTCAATCCACACTGCAACCTCAGGAGAACAAGGCTCCTTACAAAAGTCCATTGTGAATGCTGTTTTTGAAAGTCATGGTCACTGCAGCAGGTGACAGCTGCTCCTTGTAGCAGTTGAATGGTTAGAGCACCCCGCAAAGAGGAAGACTTGGGGAGCTTGGTTGAGGTGGCTCCAGCTTGCTTCTCCCACTTTATTTGTCTATAGGGTACGGGCTAAACTGACTAAGAGCAGCCTACACAGCTGGGCTCTGCACAGGAGAAAAGACAGGATTAATTTGGGTAGAGATTTTTTTTGCCAGGCTATGGTGCAGCTTCAACAGGGGGACTAGAAAGTGCCCCGTGTTCTCCAATTTCAGCTTATAATAGCCACACTGACCTTGGTGCTAAGCTCTAATCACCAGTTTGAGGTTAGCAGACCCATCTGTGCCTCAGAACACGAGCTCCTCCCAGCTGGTCATTAATCCTCAGGAAATATCCTATGTCTCAATCATTGTTGCCTAATTATTGTTTGTTGCAGTTGATGGAAGTTGCACTCTGTACTGCTGAATGATACTTCTATTTGCCGGCAGGTTCAAGTGTTATTGCCTAATACAAAACCCACGAAGTGTTTTAGTAAAGGTCAGGTGGGTGCTGGTGTTATTTCCCACTCAGGAAAACTGCACTGAACACTGCTGCAAAGAACAGCTGAGTTTTCACCAAGGAATGTTCTTGATAAATTCAGATAACCGAGGCAAAGGCAAGTGGGAGAAGAAAGGTCAAAATACCTGCCCCAGTTTCTTATGGGAGCTTACCTGGAAGGACAGATGTTGGTGCTTTGGTACCATGTTGTCTCATGCAGGTCAAAAAATGTTGTGCATGGAATAAATAAAGCAACAACATGTGAAGAAGCTGATGCCTGTTCTATTACCATCTCACCTATCATCCTGTACAACCACAAATCCCTTCCCATTTTATGCAGGTTTCTGAGTAAGAAATGAGAGTTACTCCTGGGACACTCATTCCTGTTCTACAGTAACCACTTACAAAATTACCATCTTCTAAGAAAATGTGATGAATTTGTCAATTGGGGATTGTGTATCTCCTACTTCAAAAAAACCCCATCTCACTTAAGAGAAAATAGGAACAGAAGGTAACCACTGTATCCACCAGAAAGCACAGTAAATTGGCAAGAGAAGAGAATTTGCCTTATTCCAGTTACAGTATAAATAATTGTATTTTGTTCCAAATTAGATTGCATTTAAGGCAATGTACATTATCAGGAAAATACTAAAGTGCTGAAAGAGAGATAGCTATAGAAAGGTTTCAAAGATACCATATAATGCTTAGCTAATGGATCACCAATCTGTTGCTTTTCAGCTAATTTTAGCAATAGCTGGCCCACATATATGCATTTAGTAAGTCTGATTTTGAGAACTGAAGCCACAGTGTGAAAGATTTGACATAATGTGAATTATTTCCCAGCTTTCAGAACACTGGCAGAGCATCAGAGAACATATGCATCCTGAAAAGCTTTCCAAAGCTGAAGCAGCAAGAGGCTTTTTGTCTTTCATTCAGAACATCAGAAAAGCTACGAAAGAGGAGATACTGCAGATTATTAGAAGTGAAAAAAAAGAACTTCTGTAAGTCATCAGGAAAAAGCTTTCAAAATGTTTCAGTAATTTAACACTGCAGAATGGGAAATTGCATGCAAACAGATTCACTTCTACTGGTGATGTCCAAACAATACAAAAAAACATATTCAATACTATCTACAGGAAAAAGATTAGTTTGCTTTTTTTTTAAAGCTGTGTTTGTTCTTGTAGTATAACATATTTGCAGCCTCTCGGATTGTAACTACAACACAAGGCAAACATGCTTTGTAACTTACCTGAGGGTTCTCATTCCAATGGCTTGTTCTGAAACACTCTGTTAACTTGTTCTAGGGCATCTGGTTCATGCCTGGATATTGTCCTGATATTAGAGTTTGGATGTAAACAGCATGAGGAATTAGAAAGCATTTCTGAGTCCCACCATACAGTCAGGATCTTTCAAACAAATTATAGCAGTTGTTAACAACAGAGATAAACCTGAGAGCACCTCAGAGCATAGAAGCCTGTTCTCTAGTTGCCACTGTGTTTGTAGAATTAAAACACTTTTTTTTCCCCCCATTTACAACCTAGTCCTGTAAATCTTAAGACATTCAGAATAGTTCTGGTTTTTTTAATACCTTTTTTTTTGTCCCCTGTTTGCATAAGTTCAAATATTATCATCCATGGATATAAATAATTTCTGGAGTTTATCTACCACTTTGAGGCAGAAGAATTCAGGGACACAGTTTTTTCTAACAAGAGTTAGAAATTCTGTCTCTTATGTGCAATGAAGAGATCTTTCAGCACATTAGCTTCTTTCTTTCTATATGCAGGAAAGTCTTCTCAGTATTTTCTATCTCATTACAGTGGTATATTCATTTCCACTTCTTTGCAGTCCACAGGTAGTGGATGCTGTAACCTCTGCTCAGACCCCAGCATCACTGGAGGCCATACTGGAGTTTCTTGACTTTAAGGATGCAAGTACTTTTGTCCTGCAGGAGCGATTCCTGTATGCCTGTGGATTTGCCTCTCACCCCAGTGAAATGCTCCTAAAATCTTTAACTGTAAGTCAAAGATACAAATACAACGGAGTTAATACTCTTGAGCCTCATCCCTGTCAAAGGAGAAGGGAAGAAGACTGTTGCTGTTTCAAATTTTCCTTTCTTTATCCCTTCCAGACTTTCCTGTAAGTGTGCCATATAGTCTGGAAACAACAAAAATTCATAGGTCCAGACTGAAAGTCTATTTACTTTGCAAAATGTGATCACTATCTACTACTTAGAAACCAATCATCATTCTGAGTGTTAGCAAAACAATTTGAGGACTGTTTGTTTATTTCCTTATGTAACCATTTAATACTCTTTTAAAAAAATTTTTTGTAAACATAGTAGATACCTTTTGAAGGTATTTAAGGCACTGAATATAACTCAAGGGGGAAAATGGCAGTTGGTTATTATATGTAACGATAGAGCAGTGCTCTACTTAGCCTGAGCCCAGGCTGTTGTGGTCACCATTGCACTAATGTTCACAGGAGAAGAGGGAGGGTATTCAGCCCACTACAGACCGTGGCTCGTCATGTTTAGCCAGAGAGACTAACAGCATTGCTTTTGCATAACAGGCTAAGTTCAAGGGTGACATTGCAAAAGAAGAAATCAGAGAAACTCTTGTGATTGTCATGGGAGCGCTCATCAGAAAGCTCTGTGACAGAGAAGGCTGCAAGCTTCCAGTGAGTATCTGCTGGTCACTGCTCACCACATTCTGCTCTGCAACACACCTGAATGATCCCTGCTGATGTTGCTGGGAGAGCATAAGAGACATGGCAAGAAGCATATTCCCTCTGTTTTAAAATTAGCCCATAAACTAACTTTGATGTGTTTTTTTTTGTTTGTTTGTTTTTAATGAATTCTACTTTGTCAGCTTTAGGCTTTAATCTGGTCTCTTCCCATTTCTGTGGATTTCTCCCAGCTTGTCCTTTCTTGACAGAACTTTTTCTCACTGCCTAGTGTGTCAGCAGAGGCAGTACTTGTGCTTCCTTGTTCAAAAGCTTTACATGTCCTCAGAGAAACACTGGCAAGCTATTTAATAGTTGCAATCACCTTAGGTTTTATCAGCTCTGTGAAGAAAATTCATTGGTTTGGCTACTCAGCTGTGGCCCAAACATGCATAGAACAACCCAGGAGAAAGTCTATTTTCTTGACCATGGACTGAGTAGGTGCTAGGGATAGAGGATGATCAGACAAGACACTGCTGCCTGCTGGATCTGTGCTGTCTGGGATCGCAGCACACTGCTGAAAAGACACAGAGCACCTGAATGGCCCTTAGGAATCCCTTTTTTGCTAACACCATGCCACGATTTGAAACAAAAACATGCTAGAACCCAGCCCTGCCCCTCCTACTTCTGCAAGGGAAAAAGGTCACCTTTTATGATCACCACTTAAACATGCTGTTGATTTTCTTTAGGCTGTTGTGGAAGCCAAAAGGCTGATTCTAAACAGACTGGACAAGGCTAAGAAAGATGACAATGTAAGGATGTACCTGCTAGCACTGAAGAATGCACTCCTTCCTGAAGCAATCCCACTGCTGCTGAAGTATGCTGAGTCAGAAGAAGGGCCCAACAGCAATCTTGCTGCCACTGCCTTGCAGAGATATGATCCTTCCTTTCTCACCAAAGAGGTAAGAAAATAGAAAAGAAGTACAAGAGACTGTATTAAACATAAAGTTTAAATTTAACAGAATTTCTTGTCAGTCCCACTCTTTTTAAACCTACCCCGTGTATGTTTTTTATACCTTCAGGAAATTATTAAACACACCTCAGTTCCAGACAGAAAATTCTATATGTGCCTACAAATAGGAATTTGCTGCACTGCCCTACATCCCATTTCATACCTACTGCTGGCAGCTGTGACTGAGGTCAGGGTGCTGCTCTGCAATGAACAAGCTGGAGGCTGTTCTGTCAGTGGGGCTACATGGCTCTCCATGCACTTACCTGTAACAAAGATATGTCCACAACCTTCTCAGGGACATCAGGCCACCACAGGCATTAACTAGAAAATTAAAAGTGCAAGATTTTTGACTTTTTTAAAGCACACATTCCCTTAACAGTCAAGGAAATCACTCTTGATCTTACCACTGCCACAGGATTTTGACCTTAGTGCTTCTACTTATTTACAGCCTCACAGTGAAAATCAGTGTGGAAGGCTGTATTTGGATTGTGGCTGAGAGAGCATAACAGATGCCCTGCTTGCCCATGTGGTCACTGAGCTATACAAGTCTCTTACATTCCAAAAGGATCGTGAAAAACAGGGTGCTGAAAATACATCCTTATGTATTAGCCTTAGCTATGGAGCTAACTTAAGCTGATATTGTAAACAAGATTCCAGTCTCCACTTTGCCCGGTCATCTGTGTGAGCACTGACCAAATAACCTGTTTCCTGACCAGGTGAAAGTAACAATGAACAGGATATATCACCAGAATCGTAAAATCCATGAAAAGACAGTGAGAACCACTGCAGCTGCTATCATCTTAAACAGTAACCCATCCTACATGGAAGTGAAAAACATCCTGCTCTCCATTGGTGAACTGCCTCTGGAAATGAACAAGTACATGCTCTCCATGATCCAAGATATACTTCGCTTTGAAATGCCTTCCAGGTACATTAAGTTCAGCATAAATAAATACAGCTCATCCTTACTTCTTTGGAGAAACCCAAAGAACACACAGGTTTTCATGAATGACTACTGTAGGAAGTAAGGAGAGTATAAAAGGATGCCTGATTTTTGTGTTACCTTTAAGTATTGATACTTCAAAATAAATCTCTGCATTTCAGTGGCATTCATTTAATAGCTCTTCACATTTTCAGAGGTACAAACAAGAATTAGGCATTTAAATTGCATTCCTGTAAGAAATGTCATCTGTTGGTCTTAATTCTCTTAGTGGGGACTTTGTTTTTGTATTTTAAGAACCAGGGAGCCAGAAAAAAATTAATCATCACAGCACTAGAATGAAAATAATCATAGTATCTCCTCTTCTCAACACCATTAATTTTCAAGTAAGACCTTTCCTTGCCTTCCTGCCTATGACTGGAGGGAGCAGCTTAAACTGGAAAAGAGACTCTGGCTTAGGGCAGATTTTAATGGGAAAAAGTGAGAGTTTTGAAGACCTTCTTTCCTACTGGGAAATTAACCCACTCTCAAATCTGGTATTTCTACAGAACAGTAATACATTTGGTACCATAACTTCTTTTGTGTCTCTATGTTTTTGTTTGGTTTTGAAATACCACAGCAAGACAGTTCGGAAGGTTCTGAAGGACATGCGTGCTCACAACTACGATCGCTTCTCCAAGATGGGCTCTTCCTCTGCCTACTCTGGCTATATTACACGTATGTGACCATGAAGCTGCCTTTTAACCCTGTTTGTACTCCCAAACATTTGATTAATCCACTAGTTTAGTCACAGGTACCTTCTTTCCTTTTTAATTAAGGTGGTCCTGATGTATCATCCACATACAGCCTTGACATCCTCTATTCAGGCTCTGGCATTTTAAGGAGAAGTAACATGAACATCCGTATTTTTGACAGAAATGCTGAACTTCATGCCAGCCAGGTAACTGCCACGCTGTACATAGACACTAAGCCAGTACATGGTCCTCTTCCTACAGCTTCTAAATCAATTCACCTAATGCTTAAGACCATACGGTTTTGCTGCACTCTGCAGAGAACAAGCCAATAACAGGGGAAAAAGAAACTCACAGCAGCCAACGAGGCACATGTTTGGCCTAAGCAGAAAGATGGGTGCGTTGTTCTGTATCATATATCAAGTTCTGTGTCTGGTTAAAGCCAGTGCTGTTTATCTGATATCATCAGTAAAAGCTTTGCAAGTTTGTAAAATCAAGTTCCTTGTTTTGGTAGAACACAGAATGGAAATACAAGGAGTAGATCAAATGTGTGAATTGAAGAGATTTAAATGAGATGCTTCTGTTTTGGGCTTTTCTTAATGTTGGCAAGTACCTTCAGTATTATAATCCTCCTAAGTTTCTGCAGGGTAAAATTGGGCAGTGGAACATCTTTGGGTTTTCCTCCCAACTGTGGAAACTATTCATATGACTAAAGGAAAACCTGTTTGAAGGAAAAGTAAGCTCAGGACTGTGATGTGCATGTGGGCAAATTCCACCTGAATCTAAAGGGAGAAAAACATGCCATGAGATTTTTTTATTTTCCATTTCTCTAGCTCCTCTACCTAGTTCTCTTAAATCTTAACCTCATACATTCTCATCTACAACTACATAAATTAGAGTGCCTAACTCTTGGACGTTAAGAAAATGTGTAAGGTTGTTAACAGCCTGGGCCAGGCAGAGTGTTTTCACTGATTCTGTGTCACTGTTGCTTCTTAGGTGGTGATTGAAGCTCAGGGTCTGGAGTCCATAATAGCTGCAACTCCTGATGAAGGCGAGGAAAACCTGGACTCCTTTGCTGGCATGTCAGCCATTCTGTTTGACGTTCAGCTCAGGCCAGTTACATTTTTCCAAGGGTATGGTGATTTAATGTCTAAAATGTTATCAGCAACTGGAGATCCCGTTAATGTGGTGAAAGGACTTATCCTCCTGACAGATTTCTCACAGGTACTAATAGCACACTATTTGCTGCTTCTTCTGCCTCTAAAGCACAGATGTTCTCTCCCCTACATCATTACTGAAGGACATGTTATTATCTTATTTTCTTTCTTTTCAATGCTGATAAACCTGATCAATGTTAGGTAGGCTTCTCTTGCTATGGGATCAATAGAAAAGTCACAGGTATTAAAACACAGAATGAAATTACGTGGAAAGCAATCTAGAACAAAGGTGAGAACATATGGCACTCTAGTAACATGGAATAAAAGCAAATCCAACTGAGTTTCCTGTAGAAAACTCATATTGCTATCAGCTATGGCCTCCCCTCCCACAGTTTCTTGTAATACAATATTGTCCCATGTGACCACCTAAGTTTTTACTCTTCACAAGTTGTCCAGAGACCTTATGTCCAATAACTGTCAGGTACTGAATGAATTACTCATTGGTACTCAAAACTTCCCCAGATAACTAACCTTCCAAGAACTATGCTAAGAGGTCCAAATTTCAAATGCCTATTGCTAGGCAAAATGAGGAATTGAAAGCATGGCACATTTTTTTGTTATTTCCAAGCAGGGATCTCCTTAGAACCTGGGGATTTAACAGCAGCACTCGGTTCATGAAACATCTGTAGCCTCGAGCTTTACTTTTTACTTTTCCCCTTTAATTCTTGGCAAAAGAAAATGCCAAAAGCAGATGATGGGAAAATCCAGCCTGATCAAAATTACACAGAAACACCCCCTGCACATGACAGCTGTCCCCATCCTGAACCCAGCTCAGCCCCTTTGTAACGGTATTATAAGTCTAGAGGGCTTCCCACGTCGTGCACAAATTGGCCAGCTAAAGCTCATTCCAACAATGCTTTACAGTTCACACGCAGATTACAGGCAAAAACTTTACCATGACCTAGTTAACTAACAGCCTGCAGAGGTGAGGAAGATAATCATGTCCCGTCCTGAGCGTACGAGCATGGTGCTTACAGAACTAAATATTCCCAACTGCTGTGCATGCACCAAGCTCCATACATACCCTGGCTGAAGCAGCTGGCTGGGCACCCTGAGAGCTCTGCCAGCCAGCAGATTCTCCTCTCCTCATCTTTGGAGAACCTCATAAAAGTCTGGAGCACACCAGGGCTGGGACTGCTTGTCATTTTTAACAATATCAGGGTGTAACATTTCGGTCAGGTGCTGACTCTCTGGAAGCCTGGGCAGCAGTGTGACAAGATGGGATCCCACCCTGCTGTCTTTCTTGGGTGGCCACTTAGTACAGTGACTGCCTAAGCTCTCTGGGACTCAAGCAGTGGACACAACCAAAAGTGTGTGTTCACAACCAGGAAGGCTCTCGTCCTTACCCCTAGCATCCCACAAGGGCAAAAACAGTTTGAAGGACCACTGACCACAGCTTCAGGCTGAGCTGTGTTTTAAACACAGCACGTCTTTCTAAGAGTTGTTTTTAAGCTATGTTCCAGGTCAACATGCTTAACCCAGTTAAGCTTCATTAGAAATGGTTTCCACCTGTCAAGTTCTTGACCTGTGATTACAACCGTACCAGAGAACACTGTCAGGGTGGAAGTGTGAATGGTGTAATACTGGAACTGAGGAAAAACAGTGCAAGAGCCATAATCTTTTCCTGGCCAGTATGGACAGGCCATGCCTGGAACATAAGCCCTTTTACAAATTCATCCTATAGACAACCAAGCCAAACATGGATTTATCTTCTTTCAAAGGAGAAAAGCAGGCGTAGGAAACAGCACCCATTCTCTGGTACCAAAACTCAGTGTGTCACAGCCGGCCACGGGCTGGTTTCAGAACAAGTGAAACCCAAACTTCAGATACAGACAGTGCAGTTGAGATCAGACATCAAAAGGAAGCCAAGACTTCAACTTAAAAATGGGACAATTGAATTGTCAAAAAAGAACTGTTTGGGTTACAGTTTTTGGGTTACAATTGGGGTTACAATTTTTGCTTCAGTTTTGATTTTGAGAAAAGTGATTTTTAAATATTAGAAAAGTTCTGCTCCCCTGTCATTTTGCACAGAAAGACCAAAACTGCTGTCAAACCTACCAAATAACTCCCCCCCCCCTCTGGAAAATAATTTCCTTTCATTAACTTTACAACTGCAGTAATCACAACAGGCACATTTCAGAGAGGTGATTTCCAAGCTGATAACACTGCTCCTAAAGCTTACGCTCCCGCCCACCATCTCTTGACATCTTTTCTCACATAACTCCACAGACTGAAATCTATGTATTATTTTACAGCCACTGAATGTATTTTACAGCCACTGCCAGTTTTCACAGCGTGGCTGAAGGCTAAGAGTAACCACCCAGAAGTTACAATTCCCTCTGTAAAATAAATAGCTCTCGTAAAACTGGTTTTGAGACTCCAAAGTCACCTGCATTAAAGTTCAGTGGTGTTAATATTTCTCCTAGGCAACACACCTGCCAGAAGCATAGAGAAATTAAATACTATATTAATAGGTCAGAGAAACCATTTGAAAGCCAGGCCCCAGTGGCAGATAGCCAGCTCCCAAAGTGCCTGTTTCAGCCACCTCTGCATTACACTACAGTAGCACTGTCGGTGCTGTACATAAAGAAACTTCTATGTATTGAAACGTAGCACGTTTCAGCATTTTAAACAGTAACAAGTGACCAATTCTGATCTTTCAGATCACATTTTCCACTGCAAGTGACAGACAAAGCTTAAAATAGGAAGGGAAAGGAAGATACTGCTCCTGTGGAGGCTGGGTCCCTGTGATTTACACCTCCCATCAGCCTGGGTTGGATTTGCACATGAGGCAAAAGCCAGGACTGAGCTCTAAATAAGGAAATAGATGAGCTAGTAAAACACAAGACAAGTGCTCCTTGGCTTCTCTGCTGGTCTCAGTGACAATCCAAACTTCCTTCGAGGTAGCCTTGAAAGCCTTAAACTGCGTAGCCATTGCAAACTAAGCCTGCTCTAATATTATTGGGTGTAATTTGACAATGCATCTAAAAATACCTGCTCCTCTGCATGTGTGTACATGCCTCTGCCAGAATGTATACCCTTACCTCCTTGCTCATTAACAGCTACCCATCAGACAAGCTTTATCTCCACACCTCAACAGACTGACAAGGAAAGCATTCCTTGCCCCATTGCAGTCAGTAGAAAAACACCCTCTGATTTCAGAAATCACAGTTCCACAATTCCAACCCACGATTTTCACTTGGGTGAAAGTAAGAAATCAGAGCACAATATGACCACACTTGCTGGGTTTATAAGCCACAGCCAGAGCACTGCATTCTTACATTAAACCTCAAGACCGCTTCACCAGCAACTGACCACCAAGTTAGTTCTGCCAAGAAGATTGTTTCAGAGATTGTTTCTTTGCCCTAAAAGATGAAGTAACTGTATACCACAATTACCCAAGTCCTCACTTAGGGCAGGGAAACTTTAATGCTCTGAATAAACACCCCCCCAGATGTTGCTCCTTGCTATAGGGATTAGGAAGCCAGACTGTCTCTGCTTCTTTCTTAAATCTTAGGGCAGCATTAGCTGGAACCACTGGGCTACTGAATAGCTAAGAAGAGATGCTTCTGAGGTGCCTGGACATCAAAAAGAGGGAGGAAATTGGGTATTCACATGTCCTACATATGCGTGTAGCATTACAGGTGCTGAGAATGCCACAGGCACAGAGAGGAGGGACAAAATCAGCTAGGAGAGAGGAGGAAGTGTCCTGTACATAAGGGACAGGATCAGAATAAATTTTTCCTAAATTAATGGTTCTTTTAACACAGTGAATTAAACCACTAGTTCTTCGGGAAGCACCACAACTATATAAAGTGAGCTAGATTGCCAAGCAGAGTGAACCTTAAAATCTTGGCTGTGTGTCAAAACTTAAAAGCAATGAGCTACCGTGACCCTGAGCTATATTATCACTTCCGAAATGGACTCCACGTGATGGGTTTCCAGTCCAGACTTAGAGGTCTCAAGAAGCCATGAGCTCACTTGATGGCTGATGGAAAATGCATTAAATGCCAATTCACAGCGGCAAGCAAAGCGCATCAGCTTATGGGTTTGGCCACCCAGCCCCAGAAGACGTAATTCCAGCCGAACAGTGGGTTTGGAGCCACTGCACAACTGCTTCCAGCACTTTGCATCCAACTTCCAGTATGGGGCTGGCTACGGGGGTGCTGAGGAAGTCACACTGCACTGCAGCACTGCAGTGAGGGCTTCAGTCTGGCTTAGCTGTGCTGCCAGCAGAGCCTCTGTGAGGCTTGTGTGGTAGGTCTTGCGGACAGCGGATGTGACATCCCTTGCAGTGACACCCCTTCCAGAAATGATGGCAGCTGGCACGCAGGGGAGAGGGGAAGGATGCAAGGCACCTCCCTTTCGAGGGAGCAAGGTACATCAAAGGGGTTTTGTCCACCCTTTCAGAAAAGCCCTCTATTCCTCTTTGTTCCTGCAAAATGCCAAGTGGCAGGATGGCAGTAAAAAGGGGAGGAAAGGAAAGCAGTGGGGTCTGCAGCTGTTAGCAGGGGAGTGACCTGTGCTTTCTGATGTCTCCAGGAGATTCAGCTGCAGTCCGGGCCAAGGGCCAGTGCGGAGTTCCTGGGTGGCCTGGCCATTGACATCTCGGGAGGGATGGAGTTCAGCCTGTGGTACAGAGAATCCAAAACCAACGTCAAGAACCGGTGAGATAATCCCAGCACGCACTATAGCTGTAGAGACCTGAGGCTTCTGAGCCCTGATAGTCCCTGTGAGGAGAATTTAAATATAAAAGACCTTGCAGATGAGTTAAAATGAAATAACAGTTATGTACGTTTGTACTTCTCCTTTCCTTTTGCTCTCGGTAATACCAGTTCCCACCAGTCTCATCTGAATTTCTATACCTTTACCTGAAGAACAGGCTCCTTTGAGGGCAGTTTTTACCTGTGGATGGTAGGACTGTTTGCCATTTAATTTCCTGTTCCTTAAGTGGTTTGAATTAATTGTAATGCCTCAATTGATTTGCAGGGTAGCCATGTTTATAGCTGGTAACGCCGAGGTGGATTCCTTCTTTGTGAAAACCGGTATGGAAACCACTATGGAAGTAGAGACGGCGTTAGACTTCATCTCCACCGTGCAGTTCTCACAGTACCCATTTTTAGTCTGTATGCAGATGGACAGAGCCGAGTCTCCACTCAGGTAAGAACTAAGAGCACACCATTTCTGAGGCATCCTTCCAGACAGCTGCTGAATCTGAAACTTTTGATGTTCACAGCCATGAGAGATTAACAACAGAGGCCACATGTCACCCTAACGCAGTTGGGTGTTACACACACCAGCCTCGCTGCTAAGGCATCCATCCTTGTCCCTCACCCCAAGAATCAGAAAGGACCTTTGTGGAGATCACAGCTTGCTCTGACTGTGCACTTCAGGCCAGTTTTCTAATTTGGTTTTGCAAGTAAGCTCACTGAAGTGACAGGACACTGGTCCCCTCGTGCACGATCGGTTCTGATGGTGACCTGGAACTCTGCCAGTAGTCCTCTATTACGCTGTTCAGAGAGGAAGTGCATAGCTGTAAACTAGGTGAAGTGGAAAGTTTTCTTCACCATCTGCTATTTACTAGTGTCAACAAAAGTACCTGGTGTGTTAAGCTCTTGCAACCATCCTGCTCTATCATATCTTATTAAGGCACCAACTTCCCTGAAAGCTGAACGACTACGCAATAAGGTAAAAAAGATGCTTTGGGTAGTAATTGCATGGCCACGTGAGAAACTGGGTTTACTATGCTCTCCTAATCCCTATTTGCTAAGGCCTAAAGGCGATGACATTTGCAGAGCCTGTGCCAGATTTCCACTCAGGCTTTTCTGATCCGAAAGGTGGTAAAGCCTGAGAGGAACGAAAGCACTCGAGGATCTCCGGGAGAATCCTAAGAGAACCCTATCTGTTATTCTGCAGATAGTAGAACATCTTCTGGTTATACCTACACCTTGTGGAAGCGTAATCTCATCTGGGTGTGAAGGGTTTCTCCCCAGCCTCCCCGACAGGGTTTTTGCACACATTTGCTGACGCCAGCCCACGGGGCTGTGTCTTCGCAGGCGTTACGTCACCAAGTACGAAAGTCTGCCCTCTGGCAGACGGTACACGGCGAGGAGAGGGAAAGCAGAACTGCTGGCAGGTAACGAATACCCTCTCCATCGAGAAAACTCCGACATGTGCAGGAAGGTTTTCGGCGAGAAGACCGATTCCTCAAGCAACTGGTTTTGAAGCGAGCGCCCGAGCTGTCGCCTTCCTGAACCCCTGGCTCCCTCGACCACTTCGGCTTGTACCTACCCGTCCTAACCCGGCCCTTGATCTCGAGCTGCTGCAGTTAATGGGAAATTTGCCATTGATTCCAACAGGCCAGGATCAAGCTCTCAGGGCGTGCACAGTGTTTACATATTAACCTCTATTTAAGACTTTTGTAAAGAAAAAAGAAAAAGCTAAGGAGAACGCAGAGCAATTTGGTGGCAAGCCGTGCAGCTTCCTTCGGGGGGAGGCTAGTTCTGTATTTCTACTTTTCTTTGTGCCAAAAGCAAAAAAAAATAATCCCTCGTTTTTCTTTCCTGGGGAATACAGAAGTCCGTGGTTTTGACATGCAGTAGGAACAATTATGATGTATAAAGAATGATTATTTATGAATGTGTTTTAAAGTATTTAGGTGTTTTAGGCCTATGACCAATCCAATCCTCATTCAAATATTCCAGTACAATTAACATCTAAATGGGACCATGAATTCCTGCTTGCTCAGTATTGCCCATTTGCAAAAAGGCAGGTTTTATTTTATGTGATTTTAAAGGATTTTTCCTTTTTTTAAAGCAGTCAGAGCTTGATTATTGTTATTATTTATCTTTTGGTTTTGTTTTTTTTTTTATTAACTGCTATAGTTAAATAAAATTGATTAAAAACGTGGGGTAACATTTCCAGGAGCATTTACAGTTGCCTTAATTCTGTTCCCATTGAAATCAACGGTATAATTTCTGTAGTTATCACCAGGAGGAGAGTTAAGCCAACACTGATTGCTCTTCAAGGTTGCCTCCTGAAAATTTGTGTCCCTGGGTGTAATTAAGGCAGGTGCATTTCAAGAAACAAGCACCTTCTAAGGCAATTCTGAACTACAACGAAGGAAAAGGTCCTGAGAGAAATCAATTTTGAATGCACAGCCTAGCAAAGCCTGTGTAGAGCCAAAACATTTTCTTCTAGGTAAGTTAGGCTCATATTTCAATGCAAGAAAGTCATCACTACTCACACAAGTCCTCCAATGAAAGTGACTCGGACCTTTTTGTTTGTTGAAGCAGTGTCTTCATAGGTACTGTGTAAAAAAAAAATACATTTTACAACAGCATTGCAGATTAAGAAAGAACATGCTCATCCCAGCTCAGCTGATCTCTGATATGATCCATTTAATTTTTATAGGGCGAGGTGGGTGCGTGACAGTCACCAAAAAAAAGAAAGTAAAATAAAAAGTCAGGAACAGTTGTTTTTCAAAAAAACCAAAACCAGTCAGGAAAAACCCATAGATTGGGGGGAGAGGGGGAAAGTACTACAAGAATAAAATAAATTCCAAATTCTTTTGTGTTGTAAAAAAACCAGAGTGCAGAAATCTGCAAAAATCAAACTATCAATGGGATGGAAGAGTCTGCTTGTTGTCTTTCCTGAAGATGCTGACACACTTCTAGTCAAAGCATAAATAAACCAGGTAAAAATACAGCGTGGAAAAAAAATTGTTTTCAGCCTTGGTTTTTGTCCATTACCTTCTGGGCTGGGAAAGCCTCTCACTGGGAAAAGGACTGGTGTTGACAGGGCCAAGAGGAACCATTAAATTCACCACCACATAGGAACCAATAACATAAATTGGACTTACCAGAAATTAGTGAAGGCCAAAAGTGATACCAGCACTGCTGGCAGGGCCACCATCCCATAAAATGCCACCACTGCCAGCAAACCTGCTCCTGATCCCCAGCCTTAGCTGCCCTCTTTCACTCCTCTGCTGAAGATTTTGTGGAGCACCAATCCTCTGGCATTCCTCCTCCCTTAACGAGGGGCAGTTTCTCCTTCCTCCCTTCCAAACCTCTTCCTCTTCTCCTCAAACACAACCCTTCTGCTTTCAGCAAAGCTCCCACAAAGCTGCCTCTTCCTCTCAACACTTTTTTTCAAAAAAAAGAAATTTTTAAAAATTATTTCTTACTTTTATTTTATTGTTATTACTACTTTACTACTATAGAACAGAAATAAGATCAGAGCTAAGTACTCACACACCTAGAAAGAAGCAGTCTCCTGCAGTGACCTGACACCCTAAATATAGAAGGTGGACAAAGAGTGGCACAAAGAAGTATCTGTCATCACTATTTCACTTGCAGAGAACTGACGTATCAACAGACAACGACCTCAACTCCACATCCTAATCTGCAGTCTGACGGGCTTGCCCATGACTTCACAACCCAGAATCAGAATAAAAAGAGCTGTAGATAATGCAACGTGTATCTGCACGATCTGCAGCTGATAGCAGCAATTCCAGTGCAAGGCTTCCCTCCTCTCCAGTCTAATAGCCTTCTGAGTCTGTGCCTGTAAAATGGGGCCCTTTGGCACTTCAAAATAACATAACATTGGTGCTCTCTTTGGAAAAAGCTCAACATAGAATATTTTCTGATTGCAAAAGATAATCCGGCTATTACCAAGTATCTGGCCAACACCACCAGGTATGCTCCTCTCTCCAGTAAAATGCACAGGTCTGTTTCACATAAAGATATCCAGCCTCCCAGAGATACTGATCTGTGTCTTCTGCTTTATTTACTCCTCGAGCCTTGGCACAGCTTGTTGAGGAAAGTCATCTGCCCATCCGCACTACCAAAACCCAGTCTTTCAGAGGGGGATACATGCAATTTTGAGGCTTCCACAGCTTTGACAACATCCCTTGAAACTTAAACAGAAACAAAATCAAACAGAGCCTCTGAGGCCCCTGGTGCTCTTTCAGAAGTGACACGTGTCCTTCTGGATCCCCCCTGGAGTCGCAGCAATACACTTGCTCCTGAAGCTATCTGACCCTAACAGCTGGACATAATGGGGATTCCAGGAGGGGTTTAGTCCAACAGCTGGGCAATGGAAGGCCACGGCTTCCTTGTGTGGGCTCCATAGCTACAGAAACAACAAAACTGACTATCTGCTAAAAATAAGGTGAAATCAATACATCGCTTAAGCCTGCATTTGAAGTGAAAATACACTTAGGGCTACAACCAAAGCAAACACTCTGAGTGTTTATCAAATCAAGGGGGGGGCTAAGTACAAGTACGCAACGTAAACCTTTACTAATGGCTGTCCTGAGCGCTCCTAAATAATCAGCGATGGTCGCAATTAAACAGCAATTCACATGTGAAGTTTAGAGAAGCAAACTAATGCTCAGGCCTTCCTAATTGGAGGCCACGGGAAGAACAATGCCATGGTGATCCAGCTAAGTCCCAAAAGCAACCCGCTTGCCAAGGAGATTTTGAAACTTTCCCCTTAAACTTTCAAGGGGTGTTAATTTTTAAAGAGTATTTTTCATATACTCTTCAAAAAGTATCCTAATTCCACGATTCAGTTTCTCACTCCACTCCTAAACATCTTCTGGTGCAGAAAGCACAGGGAAATATAAAGATCAATGGTTTGGAACACAGCCCTTGTGAGGTTGTGAATGAAGCCATCAGTGCAGTACAGGATAGAAGACATGGGGACAAAACACCACTGTTTTTGTAACACTTGACCATAAATAACTGCCAGTAAAATACATTCTTTCCTACTAGGAATGGATTCCGACCAGAGCTGCGTGGGTGTAAATCAGCAGGATCTCAGAACAGCCTGCACGTGTGCTGACAGCATCTTCCTTTCCCTTTGACAGCGGGAGCAGGATCATCTTAATTATTTGACTTCTAAGAAAATTAATTGATAGCTCGGTGAGAGGTGCTAGGGTAAACACACGTGCAACGACTTGTAAAATACTTAGCCCAGACTGCCAGTGATTACATGCTACTTTAAGAAGTCAGCTCTGAGTTTACTGAGAGCATCTGGTCGAGAATCTGCCCGGCTGCACAGCGTAGAAGGATCTGCAGTCCTCGAGTACAGATACGTTTGAGGAGTTACAAGCCTGTATAATGCACATTCCAATTGTACCACAGAATACAGGAGGATTTGTTTAAAACAGCAAAATAAGCAGCAGCCCTGGTTGAGCAAGGGTTTTTAACCACATTTTCCACTTGAACTGTGTGCCTTGCCCAGCAGAGGTCAACAGAAAGCGGGGCAGCGGCAGAGCTGGGCTGGCAGGAGCTGTTCTGCAGCATCAGGTTCGAATGTGGTAACTAGATGACAGGTACCTCAAAAATAAACCAGCTGGAAGGACCAGGCATACAGTTTGGGTTTGGCAAGCAGATTACTTGTTCTCAGCAGCAACAATCCAAGGTGACCACAATTCTAAAATAGGTGCTTTTTCTTTAAGTTCCTTTTATTTTTATTTTTTTCTAATTAATTTTTTTTTAAAGTGCTTTGTTTTATGCTGGATAGCTTGCTTGGATCTGACATTAGGGAATGATCTGCTTCTCATTTTGCTTTCTTCCCATGCCTTCTGACAAAAAGTGCTGCATTTCTACCTTTTGGTCTCTTCATTTCTAGCAGTGATGTTTTAAAGATTATTTAGAAACTTGTAAGATTTTCTCTACCAATCATTCAAAATCCCAGACATATTCCACCTGACTTTTCAGTTTAAGGTATCCTAAGAAGCCCTCTCACTTTAATTTCAGTGGATTCTTGTAGCACGAGGTGCATTGCCAGCAGACAAAGACTGGCTGCAAGACTAAGTCCCTTAGGGAAAGGTTAGAGTCTACGTCTCTCCAAGTATTTCCTTTTGACCTCTCTTTTCTAGAGGTTTCAACTTAAAATATGCATCTACCATGAGATACTACCAGTGCTACAAAAAGCTTGTTAAAGATCCACTGAAATCAGGCTCCAGGGGCTCTTCTTGGAGAAAAGTAGGGAGCAGTGCCCACATTTTCCCGTGGACAACCCCAGGTCCCTTTGCAATGTCAGACTCCTCTAGTTTAAACAAAGCAATCTAAGGCCTTTCTCTCCACCCACGATTAACGTGGTTCTGTTTCAGATAACCTTTGAGCCCCTTCAGTCACCCAGCTTGCTCCTGTTGAGCCAAGCTTGCAGTGCATTCCCCCCCCTTTCCCCAACTTTTCCTTTCAACATCTATTCTCATTCCACTCTTAAATCTTCGGGGTCTGCCAATTCACCCATTTGTCCCTCTGTACAGGAATCATTAGCTATACATTGGCAGCGAAGACACAGATGACATCCATCCTAAATGCAATGCTAAGGGGCACATTTCAACAGATCCACAGAGAGAATGTCACCAATACCAAAACACTTTTACCAGTAAAGTTGTGTTTCCAGCAAGGCAGGAGTCTGTGTAGCCACGTCTTGGAATCACAGGGCAAATTCACAGCAGATTCTTCATATTGTATTTCTTGCAGGTAAATAAAGAGGTGGGAAACTCTTTGGTTTCAAGCATCTAGGGCACGTGATTAAAAGGAAGATCGTTATCATGTGCCCCTTACCTGCTGAAAGCTGAGAATGAAAGTGGGTTTTTAAACTGCAAAACTTACCGTTTAGTTTTCAAGTCCATTTTGTGATTTTTTTGCTGTTCTACCCATGCTTTTATTAAACATTTGGACTTACCATCAGAAAGCTACTCCATCTCCATTAGGGTAGAGGGAACACAAGAAAGAAGCAAAATGTTTTTCCTAGCAATAACTTCAGCAATACTGCTCTCCTCTTATAAAGGAATCCTATTTCTGATTGTATCACAATGTTAGACAAAAATAACGTAAAGAACGAGCAGAAAAAGTTAATCACCCCACCAACTGTCCTCTCTGAACACATTACAACAGACGAAGTTCTTTGGATACCCAAACCCATATACCAGTCAAAGTTAATCCACTGAAACTGGGGAGTTCTTTTTCTCATCCAAGTTACACCTATGGGGAAAAAAAATAATCAGAGACAGTCAAATGAAACAATGCCCCCAACTTCCCGTTGTTCTAAGAGGCCAGAATACACAGTGAGGTCAGGTCAAAGAGAGACTTAGAACACTGGGACAAACTTGAGGAGACTGAGTGGGGGGTTTTGGACCTTTTCTTGTGTTTAAATGCTGACCCAAGTAATGGGTCAGACTTGAGGAGACTGAGTGGGGGGGTTTGGACCTTTTCTTGTGTTTAAAGGCTGACCCAAGTGATGGGTCAGACTTGAGGAGACTGAGTGGGGGGTTTTGGATCTTTTCTTGTGTTCAAAGGCTGACCCAAGTAACGCTCCTGTCACCACTTGTTCTGCACAACAGCGAAAGGAACTTCGCAAACACGGGACCAAGCAGGGAGCCGCAGGCTTACTTGCAGTATGTCTTTTACTGAAAAATACATTTTATTTATCGTTACATTCAAAAAAAAAAACAACAAACAAAACCCAACAAACAACGCAACAGGGAAAAAAAAAAAGAAAGAGCCCAACATAATAGAAATGCTAACTCGTTCAGTTACAGACTTGGGTACTCGGCGGGTTCAGGCAGCCCGCTCCTGCGTGGCCGTGCCGTTCCGAAGCGCTCCCGACGCGCGTCCCGCTGCTAGTGCAATTCTCAGAGCCACTCTGCTGCCCATCAACCCCAGGCTCGCGGCATCCCGCAGCGGGATCACGTCGGGCTTTCAGCTACGCACTCGCCGCGGGGTCGTCTAAATTGAAAGCAGCTCAAAGAGTCCATTTTTTTTCTCCAGTTATACAGCTTCTTTTCTTCTTTTAGTATTATTATTTTGGGTTTTCCCCCCACCCCGCCAGGCAACAATCATCAACACAACGCGCTCGCGGCATTTTCCCCTTTGCCTTATAGCCCACTGCTCTCTCATCAGACATACCACCCACATCCTCTTAACAATCATTATCCTTACTTCACATATGTACTTTTAAATATCTTGACACTGATGACCCATCCCCTTAAAAAAGGGAGGAAAAAGGAAAGAGGGAAAAAAAGGGGGAAAAAAAAAAGGGTGTGGAGAAAACCACAAGCCTTTTTAAAGTCTGTGTTCTCAGGTAGCCACAAGTTAATGGTAATTTATAAGCATAAGGAATGACACTTTGGCCATCAAACACTAGAGAGTAAAGGTAGCTTTGAATGCAGACAAAGGGGGGAAAAAAACCAGACCACCCTCACACAACCCATAAATACATTTTTAAATCATTCACCAAGGATTAAATGCAACTGAGTGAAACCAACCCTGCAGCAGAAGACCAGAACAACATTTGTGCATCACTCCAGTCCCGTTCAAACTTCTAACTGGATTCTGAGTTAAAACACATGAAAGTGGCTGGTCGGCTGTTGCAGACCCCAAACCCTGATGGCAGGGCTGGGAGGGAACTGGAGTGGTGCACAGGATTTTGCCCTGCTTTGCACACGGGGCGAGTTTCAGCTGTAACATACTATGACTGCACCGCGAAACATATAATACTAGCAGCTTGTGAACCCTGACGTGGAGGGTTTGACTCTAATCCAAGATATGTGGTTACACATCACCCCTTCAGCTGGAGAAGTTCACCACTGGGTATAGATGGAAGAGCACCATATTATCAGATTTATTTTATTTTTTTTGGCATTATCTGCTGGGTCCAGCTAGAATCATGCCCAGAGCTCTGGTTTCATACGTATAAAGTGAAGAACCCAGGACTTGGGACTGCAGGCTGCTCTGGGACAAGTTCAGTGAAGCGTTGCATTGATGGATGAGAAAAAAAATAAATCAATTACTGATCGAGCTTCCACTGAAGTGCCCAGTGCTCAGATATTGGAAGTTAGAGATGCATGTGAAGGCTTTGCTGGACTAGGTCTGTGAAGTTAAAGCTCCTTGCAAAACTGACCCCTTAATGCAAACGTGGAGTCTCTTTTGTAATAGGCAAAATGAAGCAAACGGTGTTTGACATTAGGACTGACACATTCCACTGAAGAAATCTGCCCTGAGAAAATAAATAGCTGTTGGTATTGCCTCATTTCCCTGCTTTCACCTCCACAGGCGGTTAAAAAAATATATACCTGCAAATTTTTCCTCCACCAAATCCACGTTGAAATCCTGGGCGCTTGTTTTCTACGCATTTCTTTTGTTTTTTTGCCTTTCAAGTACCCTGGGTGAAAGTGTAAACCCTGAGTTTGTGTGTGCAAACCTGTATCTTGTAAACTGCAACGTGAAAACTTCACTCCGAGCACCAATATAGGAAAAGATAGGACAGAAACATTTGAAAACATGGATGCTAGTATTATAGTGTATGTACCGTACACGTGTATGTCACAGTGGACGATCTACTCTGGTACCTGCACTGTCCCGCAGTCCGAAGTACTGTTGTGTTGAACACTGACAATCTAGTTGTAACATCTAAGGACTCATCAGTCATGAGAGGGGTGAAGCAGCATTCCTTGTCTTTTAAGAGGAATTCAGCCCAAATCCTGGTAGGAAGTTAAAGCTTATAACCGAGACCGTGCAACTGAAGAGCACAGGGATTAAGTTCACACCCCGTATGCTCTAGCTGGGTACACCAAGCTCTTTAAAACCAGTTAGAATAATATATTTTTCACTGGATTTCCACAAGCGGTGAAGACAAATGAGAAGATCTACGTTAAATCACTCACTGCCTGTATACCTGCAGTGTATTTCTTCCTGGGGGCAATTTCAGTTTGTGCCTGTAAACAAATAAATTGCATTGAAATAAAATCTCACACCTCTGGTAAAAGATGGTCATAGCTGAGTTTTCTGCATCTTCTGAGTTACTCAGAAAAATGGAAACTGGGGCTTTCTTTTAAAATGGAAAACCCTGAAACCTCCTTAGCACCAGGAAACCCTGAGAACGGGCACAGGAAAATCCTGTCTGTGGGCAAATGTTTCAGTACAGACTTTTGATGTTTTGTATTTTGGTTTTAAATTTCCAACCTGTTACCTCAAGAAAGGTTTATATTAAATAACTGAGGCTTTATCTTACAATTACTGGCTGCCAAAAGTGCTTCACCGAACCGAAATTTTGGGCAGGGAACAAACTATTGTAGTTTCCTTTTACTGTCACGATAACAGGGTTTTTTGCTAGACAAACTGGTTGCTGGCAACAAAAGAATTGGTTTAAGTAGAGTTCAACATATGGATGTAAATATCACTGCATTTTTAGTAATCTTATTTTATATTTGCATGTTCAAAAGAGAAATATTTTCTCAGCAAAACCAGTGTGGATGTAGCCCTCAGATAAACCTGCCAAACAACAGCTTAAGAAAATAATTCCATATTACTGGGGCTGTAACATTGAAAAACTCCTCTTGTAGGGGAATCAGTAGGATTACGTTTTCAGCCATGTCGCCATTTAATAAACTGCAATCTTAAAGAAAAACAAATGCTGTCCTCTCCTTTAGAACCAGGCTATAAAAATACTACATTCAACTTCTGGCTTTCCAGTCTTCAAACACTGTCATAATTAAGGCAACTTGTGGTGTTCAACACAGTACAGAGGAGCCAACGAAAAACCGAAAGCAATCAAACGTGTTTCCTGACGTTTACACAATTGGAACCATGCCAAAAAGCAAACACTAAAGATAACTGGCTAACAGTACAGATCTCTCCGTTTGCAGCTCCAAGTGCAGAAGTACAGAGTACGGGAGACATCCGACTGCAAATTGTCACCGAAACCTACAGGGAATGCCCTCGTCCACTGCAAGAGGAAAGAGATGAGGGCTTTATTTTTTAATTCTTTTTTTTCTTTTTTTTTTTTTTAAAGAGTAGCAGAGCTGCACTGGATCATCACAACATGTTCCAGGGAGCCGGATGGAGCCGTGCATCGATCCACGCTGAAAGGCTGCTGCGTTTACACCCTGTGCTTTACGAAGAGCTGTAGTGGCTCTACGACTGCCAGCCCGCTACCAGCACAGAGGCAACGCCTAAAGCCCGCGGATTGGCTTCGACTGAAAAAACAACCTTGCAGAAAATAAGGCACTAATTTAGTGTTGCTCGCATAATTAACTGTACGCGTACTCCAAAACTGGGGGGTATTCAGGGGAAAACAAGAAACTTACACACTTGTTTTGTATGATGAAGAAAAAAAAAGCAAACGAGAAAACTGTAGAAGCAGTTCTTAGGATCAATGCTTACAGTTACCGGGTGTATTTTTCACATTGAAGGAGCGTGGTTCTTCATTATCCCTGTTAAAAAAAAAAACAACCAAACAGAAAAATATCATTAATAAAAAGCAGATCGTTAGAGAGCTGCCACCCTAGCCAGGCAGGTAGAAAGAAGGCAAAGCGATCCATCTGGGATTTAAGTGATCCATCCACTTAAGTTAAAGCACTTTACTCACCGACACAGCATCCAGCATGGATGGTACAACCCATAATCACGTGCTCCAAGATTTGTGAAATTAAGACTTAAATACTGGCTCGGGAAAGCATCCCTGGTAAGAAGAGTCATTGAACTCACCGTTAGCTTTTACTGGCATCAAGGTTAAGCACTGTTTAAATGTTTCTTATGTAGCTATGGATTGGAACGCAAGCCTCATGCTTGTTCGTAGACTGATTCACTAGATCAAATGGTGATGCCCTTTTAGTTCTTGGAATGTTCCTCTATTTCCCACTACAATTTGACAGATGCTTTAGTCAATTCGCAGCGAAGGCATCAGCAGAAGTAAATCCTATGTCCTGCATATTTCACTGTAATTTGACTTTTTGACTTAGTAACATAGACTATACACTCTGCTGAACAGGGCACAACTAAAACTCTTAAAATACCAATTTATGAGCCTTTGAAAAACAATTTGCATATGCTACCCACAGAAAATTAATTTTTAAAGGCAGGTGTAGACTGTCTGATGGCACATAGGAAGAAACACAACTAATAAGTATATTTGCATAATTCGGTGACAGAAATGCACACATTTTATTTATCCCACTTTCACAACAGGAATAAGTGCCCCATATACTCCTGTAACTATAAGGGGGCTTCAGTTTAAGCACGTTTGAAAAGAGCAAGGAAAAATACCCTTTTAATACTGACAGTACAATTTACTATTGTTAGTTTCTACTTTGCTACATGTTATTTTCTCATTTATTTAACTAACACAAGGCAGAAACCTCCCAGAGTATAATGTGGGAACAGATGTATAAGTTAAAAAGACATTATCTTTCAGAAACATGTACATGTTCTCTAATATTTGCTGTCTAACAAAAAACTTCAGAATTGTTCAGAAATGGAATCTTGGATTCTGCCAGAATCCAAATCGATAGGATCCATTTTATCCCACTGATAATGCAGGAAAGAACATCAGCCACAGAAAGAACGGCTAGAAGAGCAGCAGATGTGCAGAGGATTGGTGCCAACAGCACCATGGATGTCACGCCACCAAAGCTTCAAGTCAGCTCTATCACAAGTGATCTTCAAGAGGTGACAGAGACCAAGACAGAGCAGGCCTTGACACGGTGATGCAGTTCGTGAATGAAGATGGGGAAAAAACAGAATAAAGAAGAGAAGATGACATTATGCACAGTGCAGAAAGAAATAGAAGAGTGGAAAGAAAGAGCATCCGTTCCACTCATTTTGGCAGGTAAAAAAAAGGGACCTGAAAGGACAGTATGTTATTCAAACTACATGCTCATGTGATGAAACCTGGCTGGTTTATACTGAAATTATACTCCTGCTAGGGGAAAAAAAGAACAAGAAAACAAAAAGCATTTCATTGGGAAGAGAAAGACAAAAGAGATACAGGTAAAAAGCAGGAAACAAGGAAAAAAAACCCAACAGGTAACAAAGGAGAGAAGACAAAAAATTATCCACAGTGCCATGAAAGTTATGTAGGTAAATGAAAACACTGAGAAGATGCAAGGGCAGAACAGAACGGTGGGAAGAAGGCTACAGATGACATTCCCCTCTGGCATACACCTAATTTTCCACTGGGAGCTATATGAATAACCCAAGGCTGATGACAAGCTGAAGGTGTCTTGCAGCACACAATTAAAACGATTCGTTTTCCTAACTTTCAGAACAGCTCCAGGAAAAGAAACCCTACACTGCATCCATCACATACCAGCAGGACACGTCCTTCCATAGGTCTGAGACGGCAGGAAGGGGACATCCCTGTCGGTACCGGGCAACACGCACCTTGGCATCATTAATGGTAAAAGGTGAAAGTCTTCAAATGGCTGAATGACTTTCTGTAACGAGTACACAAGCTTTTTTTGCATCACCAGTCTTTTGGGGAAGCTTTCACACCTGTCTGGCAACGGTAGAGCTCCGACACAACAGAAAGACGAGCGTCGACGCAGTTACTGACTTCAGCAATGAGGAATTTGCCAAGAGCATCACCCAGGTCAGTGACACATCAGGCACTGGAGGCCAGCTAGCTGGGTGACGTGGCAGGATATATGTGACATGCCTGGGAAACGAGGGGCAAATTACACCAGGAAATTCGATGGGCTTCACTTTTTTTTAAAGAGATATAAAAAAAAAAAGCTAGAGCTTTTCGCTGAAATAGCTGTTGTGAGATAGAAATACCTGTACAATGAACCACATCTTTTCAAAACCAGCAAGTCCTTAAACTGAAATCCAAAACATTCGCGGTGCTAGCAGTTCAAATTCAGCCAAATGGACCAAGTGGAAAAAATCAACTGCTTCTTGCCATTTTATCTAGATGCTCTATCAAGACTTTACTGACAAGATCAACTGGAGTAGCACAGCAAAGCTCAGCTTAATTTGGTATTTTGCCTGTCCTGAGTAACCCCATAAGGGTCAACAGAAACAACTTAATTTACATCCAGGATACAAGAATGGCATTTAAATATTTACAAGCAGAGAAAAAGTGGACAAATCAGTAAGGTTTCATTCAACAAATAATCTACTTTGCAGTAGCAGGTGACGCAAACTAAAAGAACTACAGAAGCAAGAAAAGGTAACGCAAACGCTGCAAGAAAAAAAATCACCCTCGAGCAAGAAAACTGAGCAAAACTCAGTGCAAATGGGTGACAAACCCAAAACCTCCCAGCGTCGCCACTGGTTCTCTTTGCCTCTTGATACGCAACAAGAACAAACTCCGTGAGCCTTCGGTAAGCCACAAAAGACTTTGGCAGCTGTGCCCAATATTACACTGCGTAAAGATGAGCCATGTGTGTTCACACAAGAGGCAAAAGGAGAAGCAACGCCCATCCTGAAGGAATTTTCTTAGTATTTCAGGAATTCTTAAATGAAGTCTCATTGTTCCTCGGTTATTTTGCGCAAGACATCCTGCACCCTGGTTTTGATGTGTGCCGTATGGCCAGTCCCGTGCCCTCCTCCTTGCTCCAGAACGGGCACTTGATGCCCTCCACAGGCATCCCGCATTTGGAGGCTGGCCCTGGGTTACAGCCCTAGGTAATCGGACACTGGCAGGACTGCGGCAGGAAAACCTCAGACGAGCTGTGTGAAATTGTGATTCGCAGTGGTGCCCCTGGGCTCCACCAGAGCCCTCCTGCAGTGCACAGGTGGCTGCGGGCACCCCTGCCGCTGCCAGCAGCGCCACAGCACCAGGGTCTACCCCACGTAGACCCCGCTGCCTCATCCCACTAACAAGAAGGACCTGAAATAAAGGTTTGCCTCCATCAAACCCTTCTCCCACCCGTCCCGGGAATGGGGAGAAACAGAGGCTCTGGGCAGAGAGATGGGTGCTCACCTCCCCTCGGGAGGAAGCAGCAAGGGGTGAGAAAGGGGGGAGATGCACTGCCAAGGCAGAGGGGTCATTTCATGGCTTGCGAGGTGGGTCCAAAGCAGGTACCCAGCTGCACTCTCCTCCCTGGAAGCAAGAGCATCCCACTGAGAGAGGGCTCCCCAGACGTGGGGCTGCACAAATCCAGGCTGTGTGATGAAGATCTGTGGCGTGTCTCTACCAAAACTGTCTCTGGGCCATAAAAAAAGGAGTTACTTACCTGCTCCGAGGGATGCTGAACTTGCACCAAAGGGCATACGTAACCTTTGCGTTTCTATCTTATGTCTACATTTTAAGTCCTGGTGAGGGCCCACCTGCGGACCCCGATCCTGCTAGCTACCCCCCCCCCCTCCAGAAGCAGCTGTGGCACAGCTCTCATTTGCCAGCTAACCCGGTCAAAGGGCTGTCACTGGTGACGGTCACGCGTTAACAGCCTGCCTTAACTCACCCGTGCTCATCACCGGTGCTCCACCACAAAGCGCATGGTGGTGCCATCGAAGGAGGGCGGTGTGACAATCCGGGGGCCGGTGGCCGGTGCTGTGATGCTGATGACCGGCTTCGCCTCAGCTGCCCCACGTCCTGGGGCTGGTGGGCCCTTGCCCGTAGCCACGTAGTAGGGGCTCTCGGTGAAGGCTGCCTCTGCCGCCGCCGGGCTGCTGGGCTCAGCCGGGGCGCTGGCATCGCTGCCAGGGTGGGACAGCGGGCGCTGCAGGGCGCTGGCGGGCAGCATGGCAGCAGCGGGCAGGAGGCCTGGGTAGAGCATGTACGTGGTGCCATAGGCCCCGGCGTTGAGGGCCAGGGGCGAGAGGGGCAGTGGGACAGGGGCGACAGCCGGCTGCGGGGGCACCGGCACCTCCACGTACTGCCCGGTCTCGGGGTCGAAGAGGCGCCGCTTGAGGGGCTGCTGCACCGGCGTGTCCACCAGGTAGTACTGCCCCGTGCTCACGTCCAGCAGCACCTTGCGCTGCGTCTGCGGGAAGGGCTCGGCCGCTGTCGCCGCGGCGGGCACGGAGGGGGAGAAGCAGAGCAGCGGCGGGGCGCCGGGCAGGGAGGGGAAGGGCAGCGGCGGGCGGTAGAGGGCGGCGGGCTGACCCTCGGCGGGCGGCGGGGCGGCGGCAGGGGGCTCGTCGGCGGGCGAGGGTCCGGGTGGCGGTCCGGGGCTGCCGGGGCGCTTGGCGGTGCCGAAGGGCTGCAGGCTGCAGAGAGCCGCCGCCGCCGCCGTTGCCGATACCGGGCTGGGGCGGACGCCGCCACCCGACCCCGGCGCCGAGGAGGATGGGGAGCCGGGCTCGGCCGTCGACTTGAGCGGCAGGGCCAGGTAGTTCCCGCAGTCCGGGCCGCGCTCCGCATCGCCACCGACCGCGGGCAGGCGGGAGGAGCGCGGCGCAGCCTGGCCCCGCAGGCCGACGTCGGAAGGGGGCTTGACGGGCGCGGGGGCTCCGGCTCCTCGAAGGGTGAGGAGGGCGCGGGGGACGGCGTGGGGCTCGGCGCGCTGGGGCGGCTGGCCGCGCTGCCGCTGCCGGGCCAGGCTCTCGAAGGCGGCCGCCTTGGCCGAGACCTTATCGGAGACGTTGTTGGAGGGGCGGCGGGGCAGCCGCTCGCTGCCGGGGCCCTTGGCCGACGGTTCCTCCGCTTTATCCGCCGGGGGCGGCGCGGGGGCGGCGGCGGCGGCGGGCAGGGGGGGCCGGGCCCCGGCGCCCCTTTCCTGGCTGGTGATGAGGGAGAGGACGTGGCTGTCGGTGATGGGCAGCGGGTCGCTTTTGCGCTTCCACTCGCGCTTGTTGAAGCTGTAGAGCTCCTCCATGCTTCGCACCGCCGCTGTCAGCTTCTCCAGCGCGTTTTGCACCGGCGCCGCCTTGCTCTCCTCCCGCGGGTCCTCCTCCGGTCCCCGGCCCCTCTCGGCGGGCGGCGCCGGGGGCTGGTGCCGCCAGGGAGCTGAGGATTTGGAGACGATCTTCAGCACGGCCGGCTGGCGCGGGTCGCTCTTGTTGGGGGCGATGGTGGCCACAGGTAGCCTCCCCGAGGTGCGGTGCACCAGGACGGTGCCCTCGGGGGGACAGGCCGGCGCCCTGCCCGTCGCCTTGGCCCCCGTCTCGGTGGACTTGGTGCTGGCGTGGCCGACCGCCTGGCAGGTGATGACCACAGGGGAGAGTGACCTGGGGACGCCGGCGATGACCAGCTGCTGTCGGGGCTTCTGCTCCGTGCCGCCCTGGTCAGAGGTGACGCTGCCCTTGTCGCTGCTGTTATCCCCCGAGTCGCAGCTGTAGGAGTTTTTGATGAGCTTTCGCACGTCCCGCACCTGGTGGAGCTGCCCCGGGGCTCGGTGCTTGCTGTCCCTCACGTCGCGCACCAGGAACTGCGGCACCTTGTCGAGACCATCGCCCGTCTTGGGCAGCTTGAGCTGCTGGCCCCTGCCTTCCTCCGGCGGCCGGCCCGCGATCTGCGGCGTCAGCAGCTGGGCGATGCTGAAGGCAGCGTCCCGGGGCTGCTGCAGGCTGCCCAGGCTGATCTTGATCTCGGGGGCTTTGGGCTTGGCGGCGGGGGGCGAGGAGGAGGAGGAGGAGGAGGCGGCGGCGGGGGCGGCGGCGGCGGCGGAACACTTGGTGGCCCGCTTGATGGGCTCCTTCTCCCGCGGGGTGTGCTGGATGGCGGGGACGAACAGGCGGGACATCTTGGTGGACCCGCCGGCGGAGAGCTCGCCCAGGTCGGCCCTCCAGTCGTGCCGGGGGGAGAGCTTCAGCTTCCCGACGGGAGCCCTCTCCTCCTTCCTCTCCGCCTCCCGCTCCTTCCAGGACCTGAAGGCGCTATTCTGGCTGCGGAGGAAGGTGGCCTTGATGGCCTCCGAGGCGCTGCGCTTCACCTCGCACAGCTCCTCCGACAGCGCCCGGTCCAGGCTGCGGGTCCCCTCGCGGGGCGTTGACGCCTTGGAGGGCGGCGACGGGCCGCCGCCGCCGCCCTCGCCCGCTTCCTCCGCCGTCGCCGCGGTACAATCCGAGCCGCCTTCCGAGTGCCGGGAGCTCTGCCGCTGCTCGCCGCTCTCCCGCTGCTTTTCCCGGCCGCCGCCAGGTTCCGGCTCCCGGCCGGCGCCCAGCCCGGTGTAGGAGGTGTCGGTGATCTCGCCTCGCTCCATCTTGAACTCGTGCTCCAGCTGCATCTTCTTGGAGATGACGTTTTTGAGGAGGCTAGAGGCGAACTCGGACTTCTTTCTGGACCCCCCTCCGCCACCTTCCGCCGCTGGCGGGTCCCCGCCGCCCGCCTCGGGGGGGGGTCCGGCCCCGGGAGCATTGCCGAGGTCCAGCAGGGTCACCACCCGGGAGCCCGCCCGCAGCCGCCGCGGTGTTTCGACGTGGGCGATCTCCCCGTCGAGCTTGCTGACCACGAACTCGAGGGCTTTGGTCTGCGACCGGCCGGAGCGCAGCAGGCTGGGCTCGGCTCTCGGCCCCAGGCTGCCGCACTTGAGGTCCAGGTAGGTGGACCAGCGGTTGATGCCCAGGGCATTGTCGGACAAGGAGGCGGAGGAGGCGCGGGAGCCGGGGCGGAGGGTATCGAAGTAGGGGTACGCCAGGCTGCGGAAAGCCCTGGCCGTCAGGTTTCGCACTTCTTTGTCGGCATCGTCCAGCTCGCTGACGGCGCTGGAGGCCCCGCTCGAGTGCTCCCCGGCCCTGGCCGCCCCGCACCGCGTCTGCAGCCGCGCGGGGACCGCGATGAATTTTTTCGCGTGGTCGCGGACCGCGTCCGGTTTTAAACTCGCGTTGCGTTCGGGAGCCGCGGAGACACTGAGGCTCATGTCGCCTTCATGCTTGGCAGAGTAAATAGTGTTTTGCTTTCCGCGCACGTTGCTAGACTCATTTATAGCCCGGGAAGCGGCTTTGATTGATAGGAGAAGCTGGGCGGCCGGGCTCCCGCCGGGGCGGCCGGGCTGCTTGGACCGGCTCTCCCCCGAGCTGGCGCGCTTGTCCCCACCGGGGGTGTCGTGTTCGGAGGGGAGGCTGACGATCTCGGTGCTGCTGGTGTTGTCGACGCTGTCCGTCTGGTTGTTGGGGTCGCTGGTGGTCGTGCTGAGGTAGCAGCTATTCTCCTCCTCCTCCTCCTCCTCCGTCGGCGTGTCCCCGAGGGTCTCGTCGCTCCC
>WTSP01023031.1:0-34139 GCA_025331215.1 Actenoides lindsayi
GCAGGAAAGCCGCCCGCGCCTCCAGCTCCAGCTGTGCCCGCCGGCCCCTCGCCGCCTCCGCGTCGCTCAGCAGCAGCTCCGGAGACGCCTCTTCCCCCGGCGCGTTGTACACTGCGGGGAGGGGGGACGACGAGGTGGGATTAAGGGGGCGGGGTGTGAGAGGAGGGAGCGGCGGGATTCAGGGTCGCCCGCTCCAGAGCCCCGCTCACTCTCGTCCAGCTGCTGGGAGAGGCCGTGCAGCGTGGCCAGCAGCACCTTGCAGGGCCGGCGGGGCAGGGAACGGGGGGACAGCAGCTTCCGTTCCTCGCTCCTGGGAAGGGACAGAAGGATGAGAGGTCCCGTGACACCCCCCCCAACCCAGAACCCCCGGGGGGGTGGGGAAACCGACCCCTCCTAGAGGTGAGAGCAGGGGAAGGGGGGGAACCACCACCCCCACTCACTGGAAGATGGTGTTGGTGTCCAAGTCGACGAAGATGACGTCCCTGGGGGGCTCATAGAGGTCGAAGTAGCTGGAGTGGATGCCTACAATGAAGGGCACGGGGGCACACAGCACGTCAGCCAGCGCCAGCGGGCACAGCGGGATGTAGGGGCACTGCCAGCGCAGGGGGAAGATCATCTGGGGGACAGGACGAGGGCGGTCAGCGCCGCGGGCCGGGGATCGGGGGGGGGGGGTCCCCAGCGCCGCGGCGCTCGCGGGCTCGTGCTCGCCCGCGTCCCCGTCCCCGTCCCCCCCCTGCCGCCAGCACTCACCGCCACCAGGGCTTCACCCACGCTGGTCAGGACGTCGGGGCGCAGGGACAGTCATATTTCAGCCTCATCTTGTTTTGCAAATCAACTTCTGCCACCTGCAACTTCCCTGGATAGCCCATAGAGATAGGATGTATGGAAATGAGTGGATGCAGGTTACTGAGAGAGAGTAGCCTGGGGTGTGCACTTATGATCATTAGTCTGTAGATGTGCTTTCTTCCAACCCAAAGTCTTTTGGCTAGTGTGGGTTTTATGTTATTTTGTATCCACCACTAGGGTGGATGTGCAGGATTCTATCAGACACCCTAGTATACTGTAGTGCCTTTTCTCCTCCATTGTAATGTGCTCCTTTTGTGTAGGATTGGACTGTATTTGCATCAGGTCTCTTCATAATTCTTCAGGCTCTTCAAAGTTCAGAAATATCCTGTATTCTCAAGATTTAGATTCCCAAAGACTAATTTTAATGTCAGCTCTCAAACTAATCTTACTTACAACACCTAAACTCTTAATGCAGTGAAAAGAAAGGAAAAAAAAAAGGTGTTCATTGCTCTTCCCACTGTCCTTTTTCCAAACTTTGCAGACCCTACTGTGTTCAAGTTGAAACTGGGCTTCAGAAACTTTAGATTAACAAGCCACACTCTTACCTAATGGTGTTGAGGGGACCCATCTCTACGTTCGGAAGAGAGGCACCATTCTCTGCAGACATCAGCCTTCCTGACTATGCAGTGTCCAGCTGCACTCTGGAAACCTTCAATTTCCAAAACATAACAGCAGGTTTAACCCCAATATTAAATGCAGTTATAATTATACCAAGCGGATCCAGCGATGGCCTCAGAAGCATAAAGGGCGCTAGTGAATATTGCTCTCAGATCTCTTATTTACCCTGAAGCCCCAAACCGTCCAGCAAATATACTGGAGTTTTGAAACCTGGGATTCTCAAACACTAACCTTAAGGCCAAGGACGCCCATGAGGCTATTGTAGAAAAGAATATATGGCACTGGCACCTATAAAGAGCACATCTTCCAAGGTCCATATTCCCTGAAATATTTAACAGCATGTTTAATTCCTCAAGTTTCATTTCTTAAACTCTAACCATGCCCTGACCTACAACTGAGTAATTGGCCCTTAGAAAGTAAATCACAACACTAATACCTGCTGGCACAAGTGGGCCTTTTAGAACTCAGCATTAAAATCAGTTCTTGAAAATCCTAGATCTCAAAGCTAAAATGTCACAATTTAAACCAAGACCTCTGTATACAGGAAAACACCACACAAAGAATTGGCTCCCACCTGCAGCAGGCTGTCTACTCAGAAGAAAGCCATCAGTGACTTAATTTCTTCTAGGTTTAAATTTCCAAATACTAGCAGCATCTCAAACCTTAGCTTTTACCATAACCAGAGGAAGGATTCCAACATAAAGGGGAAGAACATTTTTCCTGTTGACAGCAGGCTGCTGCTTAAGGCTTTGGGACTCCCGCATCCACAGCCAGCCTATGTCAGTCCTGCCAAAAATGTAGAGCCAAGGAATGAGTCTGAACCTTGCACCCGGTGAATTGGTCTTGTTGTTAGTGGTGACTCCCTAGCATGATTTTGGCCTATGTCAGTGAATATCCACTGTTTGGGCATGGCTTCGAAGCAGCAAGAGCAAAGCATTATTCCCCTTAGGCAGAACGGATGAAACTACACCAGTTTGTCTCCCTCCATTGTCCTCCAGCTTTATTGAAACAGGTTTTCCACTGCTCAAACACTTCAGTACACAACTACTCCTCATGTAACAGTCTAGGACACGCTTTGCACCATCTCAGCCTCAGGGGGTGAGAACACCAGTTTGATGGGCTGCAGCACAGTCCTTGCATTATTACAGGTGCTAAATCACAATTTTTGGTTCAGTGTCTCTAGAAAAAGACATATTCCCAAAGGCCACAGGTGACACTATGGGCCCCTGAGAGGACCTCAGTTAAGTACAGAGTAACGTGGATAGGGCAAGACTGCACCACTTGGCATGGAAGAGGTCCTTGACCTCATAGGGGAGGTGCTCCAGCCCCCTGACCATTTTCATGGCCCTCCTCTGGACACACTCAAGCATGTCCGTGTCTTTCCTGTGCTGAGGACTCCAGAGCTGGACACAGTACTCCAGGTGGGGTCTCACCAGAGTGAAGTAGAAGGGGAAATAGTCCCCCTTCTTTTGATGCAGCCTGGGATATAGTTGGTTTTCTTTCTGAGCTGTAAATGCATATTGCTGGTTCATATTATGGATCTTCATGAACGTTGGTCATACCCATACCTGCCTATAGTAGAACAATAGATAAAGTATCTTCATATATTGTCAGTAGCAATTTATGTTCAAGATCTACTGTTCTAAACCCTACAGCTAACCCTACTCCTCATTCTAACCTTCATCTTAGTAGTAACAAAGGGACTTGTAGTAACAAAGGGACTTGTAGTAGTAAACTTTCAAGAAAAGAGAGAACACTTTGACCCCCACCTTGTCAGGCTCTGCAGGGCCACGCACTGAAGGCAACATCCAGTGGTAAACTTGGTTCCTGCCATCCCCAAGTCTACTGTAAACGGAACCCTGACAATTTCTCTACTTATAACCCACTGCTCATTTCTATCGTAGCTTATAAAGCACTGGCTCCAACTGATATAAGCTCTCTTCCTAACTGCCATCCTTACATCATCCTGAAATAATCCATGTCCTTCAGACTTTGAACTCCCAGTCCTGGTTCGAGCTGTAGCATCAGCATAATTATACGTCTTCACCGAAAGGCAATGTAAAGTATGGCCCCCATGTAAGACCCACTGATGTCCTAACTCTGCAAGCCCTACGGCATTCAGCAATAATCATAGTTCCCTAAGGTTCATATTTCCAAATCTTAACCATGATCTTCAATCAAGGAATTAATCTCTATAGCTAAAGAATATAAAAAGTATTGACGCTCTTTCTCTTATCTCCATGAGCCCTGTAGTCTCTTAATTTCCTTTAGATAGCCATAGGTGATACAGCAATATAATTCTGCTTTGAAGAGCCAGTTAGAAGGCATTCTTCTCCTTGTGTGTTTGTGAATTACCTTCCTATTCAGAGTTCATGGTTGTAGACAGGGGGCTCTGGTGGCACTCGAATCTTCTTTCTCCCTTTTCTGCTGACCTTGACTTTGTGCTTGTCAATAAAGAAATAAGAAGGTGAACAGGCTCCTGTGGCTTCTGCCCCTTGAGCAAGGTTTGAGGAGAATGAAGCAGTGAGGGAAAGTGTTGTAGCCTCTCCAGCTGCTGCTGCTTCGGGGAACTTAAACAGCTGGAGAAGTGGCCGCTTGTGGATCTTTCTGTGAGCTTTCCTCCCAGCTCCATCTCATTTTCTGCCCTCTCTGAGAGGTGGGGCAGCACCTACCCTGCCATTAGCAGGGTCAGAGGAGCAGGCTGCTTTTGCCCTGTCTGTACCCTGTGTGGGGGAGCATGATACTGCCAGCAGCTGAAGGTAGAGCAGAAGAGACTGTTGGCTGTCTCCATCTCCAGGTAGGAGGGAGGGGGAGAGAGCAGCAGCCTAGCAGGATTAGGAGTATGCTCTCCCTCCAGACATGTGAGTCCAGGCAGGGCCCTGTGCAAACACAATCACCTCACAGTGTCTCATTTGTACAGATCTGCACTGTGCAGTGTTTGAATTTATTATAAAAGACACGGTTGCTCCATGTGCTCTGCAAACCTCTTGCAGTACCTACCTTCACTTTCAACTCCCTGCAGCATGACTTTAAGCCTTCCTTCAACCCAGCTATCTATTATCCCAGGCACTTCCAGCAGCTCTCTGAGGTCTCACTAAGACCAGAGTTTAGCCCAATACTACATCTGCAATCCCTCCAGCCTCCTATATGCCAAATTTAACAGTAATGCACAGCTCAGGTCTTTCCAGCACCTTGTTTCAGAAGAGGTCTCCAACCTGATACATTTCTTCCCAGAGTCTCAGGCCAAGTGTCCCTGCAGCCCTGTCTCCTTCGTTGAGCTCAAATATTGCATGAGCTTTGAGATTAGGTGTATAAGAAAGTGTAGTCTTACCTCTTGCTTAGAAACAAAATGAATTTGGTACCAATTCACACAGTTTTATGCTCTGCGAGGCCCATGCTGTAGCTTAAACTGACACCAGCTCCCAGAGCAGTGAGTTGAGAGCAAAGCTAGGCCTCCTTTGTAACTTCATTTTAAAAGAGTTTTCCCAAGGAAACAGTATCTGCACTTAGGCTCTTCGTTTCTCTCTCTTTTTCTTTTTTTTCCCCAATTCTCCTTTCTCAGTAAATTCTATATCTTTTGTCCAATCTGACAGTGGGAGGGTGATAATTAAAATTCACAACAACTGGTCTCTGGGTAGAGGAGCCCCAACTCGGTGTCAGTTGAGGGAAGTCCTCAACGGTCCCCTCTTCGGTCTTGCCCGCTAGCTGCCTTTTCACACGTGTGCGTTGGCATCAGATGCAGCACACACTGCCTCAGCTCCAGCGCCGTGTTCTCAGGAAACAATTCCTTTGCTCAGTTGCCCCGGCAGGCTTGAAATATTTAAACCTGACAGTAACGAGTCCCGCAAAGACAGAGGTATAAAAAGAGATTTCAGCTGTTCCACAGCACTTAGGAAAGCTGCTACCTTACAAACCATTCTCTTCATGTAATGTTTTACTAATCATGGCTAAGGCACTTCTGCTTTATGGGAGCAAGTCATCTCACCCTGGCAGCTCCAAGGACCATCTGTAAGGGGGTACAGAGTTGTACCCATCACACCAGAAGATGGGGCTAGCTGAATGGCAGATGGCAGTCACGGGTGGATGGTGCAGTCGCAGTACTCCACCGAAGGTCTTCTCCAGTAGGTGGAGGGTAGCAAGGTTCCTGCTGAACATCTGGCTGCAGACAGGTTCCAATCGTATCTCACCTGCTTCCAGGGGAGCAGATCTGCATTCCACTCAAGATGAAATGACCTAGCAGGGAAGTTACATCTGCTCAAAAATAGCCTCCTGGAGCATCTTTCAAACGACTCTTACTACTCTGTAGTAATACCTTATGTGAGACAAGTCATCACAGTCTTGCTGATTGCTTTGAAGAAAAGGGAAGGATTTGGTGTAACCCAGCCAGACCCATTTTTTTTCTGTGTGCTGGAGTATAGGCTTCTATTATAGATATATAGGCTTTTTCTTCTGTTTTAGCACGCAGTTTTGAAAAAAAACTTTTTATTTCCTTGAATGGTGAATTTGGAACAGAGATGATCAGATCTTAGAGGTGCTGCTCAGCCCCCAGTGCAGCAGTGATGGCTACAGTAAATCTGACAAGAGATGAAGCGTGTGCAGCACAAGGTGGCACTAATGAGATATGGAGGGGACAGGGTGCTTTTACCTCCATGCTCCGTATGCCCTCAAGGATGCTGGACATCCGTTAATCAGTTAGCCCAGGCAAACATGAACAATTCATTAGTTATTTGTGTTTTAAGATGCAGAATCATGCTCTTCCCTCTGTCCATCAGATTAGAAACTTCTGATCTCCAAAGACAGTAAGGAGGGGTATTTCTAAACAAATGGCTTTGCACTGTCATCGAATCCTTAGGATGGGACATGTATTGAAGACTCCAGACTGTGAGATATACCAGAACTGCCAGTATGCTCATGGTAGAGGGAAAGGGAGAAGCAAAAGCAGAGTGGTTTGCTTGTCTTCCTAAAAAAATCCAAAAAAAAGGGTACTAAAATACTGTTCTTGCCTTAAAAAAAATAATTCATTATTGAACTGACCAGAAAAAATATCAAATGTCTGTGTTGGAGGGAGTGGAAAAGTGCTCTGATGGCATTGATTCTTGGATATTGATTGGATTGATACTGTGGTTTGTTGCTCGCTTGCTTGAAGTTTTACAGAGGTAGTTCAGGGTGGTTGCAGAAAATGTGTGCATGGGCTTGGCTGTGGTGGTATGGGCATCCAAATGACAATCTCTAACTGCTGACATTCAGTAAAACTGTTCTAAGTTTTCCAAATAGGAAAGTTTCCAGCAATGTCAGGATGGTAATCAGCGATTGATTTTCATTTGGCAGTTTGCCATGTGGTCAGAGTGACAGACACCAGAACTCTTGAACACATTTAATGGGATTTTTCCTTCCATTTACACTATCATAAATTACAAAGCATATTTCACTTCACAAAATAAAACCATTTCCAGATCATTTTTATGACAGTATTTAGTAGTACATAACCTACAACAAATAGTCCTGTACAAGGCAGAAGGATCTATGGAAGTATTGGGAACTCAGACTATTTAGCATTTGCTCTGCAATCTGGGTTAATCTATCTAGCCCTTAGTTATTTCCCTAGAAGACGACAAATTTACAGTCATACCCTTTAACTCCCTTCATTATCATAGTTACACATATTTTTCAATTTGAATAGAAACCTGTGCTCCCTGAAATAATTCAGGAAACTGCATCACTGAGTTACTAAGCATATGACACAACCGATCAAATTGAGGGATTATTAGATTATTTTTTGTTTGTTTTTAAAATTGAATTTGGTAGTAAAGTATGTTGATTTTCTATGTTTGCAGAAACGTCTAATGCTGAGAAACAGTTCTAACATTAGGAATAAGTTGCAGTTAGACTATGAACACTGTAGGTCAATGTTTGGGAGGGGAGAAAAATACTAAAATGCGGTAATAATTAAATTTACCAACTCCCACATTTCCTAAACATTCTTTCTTCCCTTTTTTTTTTTTTTAAACAAACCATCAGGAAACACATTCAAGATAAATACCTACATTTTTAGCAGATTTACTGTACGTTTATAAATACAGAAGCATGACGAAACATAACTTGATTTTTACAGAAAAAACAAATCCTTCATAATTAACCCAAAAAAGTGCTAACTTTTTCAACAAGGCCAGAAAATATCCAGTATCCCAGCATCACTTAACTTACATATTACTGTAATCCAAGAAAAATCTGGCACGTGAAACTGATACTATCACTAGGACTTCTGAAAAATTCTCAATACCATATTTTACATGGGAATAAAAAAAGAAAAAAAAAATTGTTTTCTGAAATAGCAAATGGCTAAAAGTGTACAATCTTAGCATGCTAGTGCCTAAATGCAAAGAAACCTAAGGAAAGCTGGAATACACACAAGAAATGTATTCTCCTTTGAAACACTTGCAATGTAAGAGGTATGTCAGGATAATACTGCTTTAGTGGTAATTGTTTTCAATATATCATAGCAAAAATGCAGGAAAGAATTACGTGGAAAATAATCAATGCACCGCATTGATTTATAGTTTGCTAAAATAAAATGCCATTCTTTCAACTAGGTAAAGTAAAAATATCTTTATAATATAGGTTCTGTTTCACAATTGACATATATAATTATGTCTCATGGATAGGGAAAAGCATAGGCGTATACAAGTAACACTGATTAAGTACCTTTTTGCTTCTCTAGCCATATTAAAATATGTTTTGTGTTTCTTAATAAGTTAACAATAAAATTGTTTGAAACTTCTCAAAACAAATATACATCTGAGGCAAGGCAAAAGATACAAGGTAAGAGGATTTTTTCTGACCTTTTTTTTCCCCCTTCTACAAAGAGGCGTATGTCTATGAGACATAGACTTTCCCTACACATTTTGGCATCCATCTGCAATTTTGCAGAAATTGAGTGCAGTCAAGGAACTTCTCCTTTATGTTTAAAAAAATGTAAAGAAATGCTGTTTCTCCTTCAAACTAATTGCTTTAAAACAAATGGCTTTGAAGATATCCCTCTCATCTAAAAGAGAACATCTTCATTTTCTATTAAAATCTGCACAATTGACTTCTGGTACCGCATGTCATTCAGCGTAGCAAGGGTACTGTCCTCTGGAGGTCTCATTAAAGTAGGCCCAAACACTATTCCCAGGTTTTCAGCATTCATAAAATTCTCCTTTTCATGCAAGGTAACCCTAAAATAGAAAAACAAAGTAGTTGTTTACTTCCTACAAGAAAAGAATATATGCATCTCAAACTGTGGTCATTGGTAGATAATGACATTTTTCATTGTTTTACTTTCACTCAATATAGTAACTGTTTCCACAGCCAGGACAATGTAACTATGGTGGGGCTGTGATTCCCAGTTCCTTTAAACACCCCTCATGTGACTCTTAAGTCACTTTTCCATGGGGCTATCTGTTAGGGCATAAGAATTAGTGGCAGCTGGTTTTTTGAAAAGCATTATCATGATTGAAATGATGACAATGTATGGAGCAGTCCCCTATGCTACCAGTAACTACAGTTCTCTGGTGCGCTGTGCTTGGTGTGCATCACAGTGGAGCTGTGGGTGTGCTTCCCGGATACCAACCCTGATTTTCTTCTGATTACCAGTGACCCCCCCCTGCTCCCAGACACGCTTCCAGCCTGTAGGAACCCACTCCTTCATACATTTCTGCCTTGCTGCCTGCCTCAGGCCAACCAACAGCTGAGTGACTCCAATTACTTGTTATACTGTAGGAGTAGGCTGAATCCTGCAGCAGCCTGGAGAGGCAGCTTGCTAATGTCAGGCTGCTAAAAATGCTGTCTATCCTTGACAGAGAACAGAGGGACCTCTAGGCAACCCTCCAAGCTCTTGTTCCAACATGGGACATTTAATAATAATAAATACAAGAACAGTAGATTATGTGTGGCTGGAGCAAAGACCACCAAGTATCAGCCAAGCTGCAGAGAAGTCAGCTCGGACTGGAAAATCAGTCAGGCCTGCTGGAAAATGCGAGGTGTGCTCAAGGTTTTCCTCCAGATAATAGAGCTGGATCACATCAGTGTTTCCCCAGCAAGACTCTGGCATTTGAGTTCAGTCCTGAGAGTGCTCTTGCACTGCAGTGTAGAGACAGCCATCGTTCCTTGATTGCTCACAGTCCCTGATGGTTACATGCTGTATAGCATGGGTGAAGCTTCACATCTCCTCTACACGCATCTTCTCTGCCAGGGTGGAGCACATCTGGTCTTGGAGCTAGCTCTCCTGGTAACAGCCAAATCAGCTCTGGCCACTGGAATTCCCAGCTGGGCAGCAGTGGATTTACTCATGCCATCAGGGGAGCACAAAGCAGCTGAAACCAGAATTAATCTGGTCTTCCCTTGTTTGCGAGGTCCATATATGACTAGGTTTTGCTTTTACTATTGTCTGTCTGCAGAGTGGCTCTGTCACGGGAAAACACTGTTCCTCTTTGCTTTCAGGATGTAAGTGCCCCTATTCATGTCCTCATTTGCTAGCACAGTTAGGTTAGCTATGCTTTGCATGGAGAAAAAACAAATCAAGACCATCTGTCCCAAGCCACCTCTGTGCAAGTGCACTCTGCGTTCCATCTGTGGATCTATGCATCATAGATGTTGAAGAGCTATGCAATGCCACATACATCTTACTAGCAACACTGCGCAGGAGTGTGGGGCTTGCTGCATGGCCTGGGGTGAACACAAAGAAGATTCACAGCTTCACTGCAATCAACATGGACAGAGTTGTATGTATTTCACCACAGGGGGGACTGCTCATACTATCATATTTCCTCCAATTTTGAGCAAAAAGTTATCAGAAAGAAAACGATTAATTGACTGCCAGACTCATTTTTCATTGATCACATTGTCCTTTGCTGGATTTTCCTGTGCTTTTAAAAACTCAGTGCAGTTTCTTTTCTGCTGAGCACTGGTGTAAAGGCTGCAGTCCTGCAGTCTTCACATAGACTCCTTGACACCAGCACGTGTTTTCTCTGTGCAAGAAGAGCCTTATGGGGCTGGAGTTGGGACTCTATGTTTAATCTACAGAACAACATAGTCTGAACCTAAAGAATCCTTCCCTCTTTTGCATTTAGATCTGACAGATTCCCCATAGGAACTGACATGCACTTGATTTCCATGCAGATGCTGAAAGCTACGATTTGTGAAAGGAGAGGAAATTCATTGTGTGACTTGCAGATACTTGAGAGAGTAAGCTTCATCAGCTGTTTATGAATGAACTATTTTTGTCTCATCAGTAGTTCAGCTCAACAGCTGAATCAAATCCTGTACTGCAGTTCATGAAAAAGGCAGCAGGCAAGTCAACACTTGTCTGTTAAAAACTTGCTGCTGGGACATGAAAGTACTGATTCTGTATGCAAGTTGCTTGTCTGCAACCTCCAAGGGCCTTCTTAAAAGCCAACATGGTTCATCCTGAGTTGTCCATGCATGTGTGCTGACAAGGGTGGATATTTGCACATATCATTCTTCAGAGTCCAAAGAAGCTCCTGCATGCCCAGGTAATGTCTCACCAAAAGGAGAGATTACTCAGTTGTAATGACCTGAGCCAATTCAAAATGAGGAAAAGTATAAGCATAATGAGAGCCTGACTGAACATGAAACACACTTCACACAAGCTCTCTGATGCAATTTTACATGAGTTGAGGTCTTTTTCTTTTTAGGTTGGCATTAATAGTGCAAAGTACTGCAGATCAAACCCAGAAAATACTCTAATTTCTCAACTGTGATGCAAGTAGCGGAACAGCTAAGAAGAGATCAAAGATTTGCCGCATAAAAGGTGAGTAAATTTATTCCTCCCTTACTCCTTTTCTGTTGTTTCCAAGTAGCATCATAAACTTTAACCAGAGATATGGGACATCTTGGGCAATATATCCTTAAATGAAGGCCTGCTTTGAGATGTCAGTGACAGTCTTCACTCAGCTTCAGTTTTTAAAAACTTACGAAGAAGACTTCCTGGGGCATGTGAATACCCAAAGTAGCAAAGTGGAGTTAGCATGGTTTTGAAAAAGAGTTTTGCTTGAAATTAGTGAAAGTGAGGCACTCACTTTGGATCACTCATAATTTTCCTAGGTACCTAGCTGAAAACTTGGAAAACTCAGCAGTACATTCCCAAGTCACTTTCAGAAACAAAATTTAGGCACTTCTGAAAATTTTGTATGCCTTATGAAGCCTTATGAAGCCTTACGTATGCCCAAAGAAACTCTGGAAAGCAAATGAGGCAGCGTGTGTTTAACACCAAAAGAGATATAACTGGTAAGGGCCTGTATTGCTTTTACCAGTCACATAAAAATAGTCTCTGATTCTTGGCTTAACTTTGATGTGAGCAAACAACTCGTAAGAGACATCCCTTTCCTTTTAGGGTTATCACTCAAGAAGACAAACCGGGAGGTAAGGGAAGGCAGAAACAAGGCATGATCAAGTGACTTACTGCAGCACATCTAGCACATCTCTGAAGTACCTACTGTTGCGGGGTTTTTCAGATATTATCTGCCTCAGAGAAGCGTGACAAATGTCAATTAACGATTCAAAGGTTTGTAAAGATCTGCCAGCAGAAGATTCTGTGCTATGTATGTACACAGCTTATATGCTTTTATACAAACATGGCTTGTCTGCTTATTTGTAACATTATTATTTTAGTGGCAGTGCCCTAATGGAAGCTTTATTGGTACTTCCTGTAGTATCTCTCTTTCAAAGCAGAAAATTATTAAGCTCTTCAAGAATTATCCTGCATGCCAATTAACTCACTTTTTGAGATGAATCATTAGGTATCTAAGTGTCTCGTAGTGAGCAGCAGGGAGTAACATCAACACTTCATGTATTGCTTCTAGTCTTTCATCAGGATTGGAGATTTCTGTAAAAACACCAAACAGGATTAATGTTAATAGGGCTTTCCATTTGTAAACAGCAATAATTTGGGAAGCGAACTTATTATTATGGAGTCATTTACAAGCCATTGACTGTGCTTGGAGGGATAAACATTAAACTCCATTTAATATTTAAATAGCTCCATATTAAACATGGAGATTATCAGCAACTTCTGCACCCTCGAAAAAAAAGTGGCTTGGCAAATCAGCAACAAAGACCACTCAGTAGTTATCTCTATGGTCTGTGGCTCTGTATAGGTATGATGCTCTGCCCAGAACTGACTCTTTGAAATCTGACATAAAATTACTTCCATTAGACTTTAAAACCAGATGGGGGTGTGGATAGATGCTTTTAGAGGTTATGCCTGAATATGTAAGTTTAGCTAGAGGTTGAAATGGCATGGAATTACATAAACAAAGACTTCTGAACATATTTAAGTAGGTAGGTTTCAGTGCTCAGAGCACATCGGTGCTCACTTAAGACTGCTTGCAATCTCTCTGAAAATCTGAGCAGGGTTTACATCTATTTTACATGAGAAGTATAGATTCCTAAGATGTGAACTGAGTCAGACTTATATCTGCTGCATGATTTTTCATACAAATGGCACCAGAAGCCCAAAATTTTAGAAGATTACCTATGTCCTGCTTTTAAGAGACTGGTGTATTAACATGACAAGAACTGCTTCCTCTGACCATGTTCTTTATAGGACAAGTGATGAGCAAGAATAATTTCTCTGCCAAGGAGGAAGAGGAGAGTGCAGGAGAGAGGTATCTGTGATTGCATGGGCGATGCAAGGTGGAGTAAACCAGAGGGGAAGGGAAGGCAGCCCAGTCAGACAGATAGACCACTCTTTCTGCTGCTTATCACTATACTGGTTGCCATTTCAAAATTGCTAAGGATACTTTTTAAAGAAGAAAGCATGCTATTTCTTAGATATGCTAGGTCTTTGACATTTTTGCTCATATTTTGATGAAATCCATCTGGTGAGCTTTCATTAGGGACTATCATTACATGGAAGGCTGTGCCTCAGAGAACAGAATTTGGGACATATCTCGTCATCTGTGCTAACGTTATGGCAATGAATGCTGCTGTCCTCTCCCCTCCCATGACCTGCCGGCTCTTGGTGGGGGATAACTGCATGTGCCTCTCACCTGGACACAGGTTAGATACTGTAGGACTTAATGAACAGTGGATGCACCTGAACTGTGGGGTGGATGTGCTTTGTGGGGTGTCTCATTGGTCTGATCCCTCATGGACTGAAGGAGGGGACACGCTTGTCTGCAGTGCAGATTTGTTGCCAAAGGAGGCCAGGATATAGGAGATGGGGAAAAATGGTGGGGAAATGGAATGCACTCTCAAGACTTACACTGTTCACTCAGTCTTGATCCCTCACTGAACAGAACAACTCTTTCTTCCAGTTTGTTGTCTGTCTTTTCTTTTTCTTTAACGTGGACAGATTTATGCACAGGAAATGTAATTAAAGATCAGTACAAATTACTACACAATACTTACTTGCTGCCTCTATGAACTTGGAATAGGTGTCATAGGTGATCACAGGAATCGGTAAGTCTCTGAAGTATAGCTTCAGAGCTCCGGCAATGATGTTTATGTCTGGATAAATACTGGCAGAAATATCAGCCTTATCTCCATCTAGAAGAGGGGGAAGAAATCTTTTTGAAACCAGGCTAATTTTGACTGAAGCAAAGCTAGGCTTCTAATTCAGATTTATTGTGTCCAACCTGATATGAAAAAACAACCTGAAAGCATTTGGAAGGCTTAAATGAGAATATATTGCTACCAGCTTTACGGTATATGAATGAGGAATGGTAGTTTATTTATGTTTTAGTAAACAATTTATTTGCTTACATCCTTCAGAGAGGTTGGTGATAACATCAACTATATCTGCAGTGTACCATTTCACACATCATGTTTTCAAGTTGGATGAAAAATCATGTTAGTAACATATTTATTGAATTTGGCCCATTTATTCACTGAAAATAAGCTATTAATAACTTGTCCTGATGTTGCATTTTGTATCCGCAGAGCAATGCACAGGAGTATGAACCATTCTTTACATTTTCATTTTGGCAAACAGAGGCACAGAGAAACAACATAAATTTCCAATGATCTGCAGGAGACCAGTAGGAAAAATCAGAGTAAACATCCACAACTTGCAAGTCCTACACCAATCTATCTATACTGATTGGCTAGTAAGAAAGCCTTATTTTCCAGATGTCCTCTAATATCTTAATATTTGACCCACTTATTTATAGAAGAGATCTGAATATAAATAGACATGCTATGGCATTTAGCTATACAATTTATTCTGAAATGTGGATCACAATTTGTTAAATGAATATGGATACTTGAAATGGATGAACAGCAACAGAGATGAATCATGCAACTGAAATGACATACCATTTGTTTGCCACAAATTATAACACAGTTAAAACTCCATTATGGAGCACTTTTAATAACATGAGCTTAAGATTTATATGTGTTGCTGGTAAGCCCTTGACCAACACATGGCTTGCAACGAGTGAAATTAGAAAAATTGGCAGTAAGGCTGGATCACTATTGTTCTTCAGGTTCAAATGACTAGATTTGTTCTGTACTACCTAGTACCCTCATACACACATTTTTCTCCAGACCAAGAAATTCTGCTGTCCTGCCTTTCTGGGGCCTGTCCTTGCAGCCTTCTAGTAGAAAGCCAGTGGGTAGGACACTGGTCAATCAGGGGCTATGGCTGTCTGGATTTAACTTCCAGCTTTACCTCAGGCTACTTGGAAATCAGATATACCTCATAAAGCTTTACCTCATCTTCAAAGTGATGATAACAAGTGTTTCCCTCACAGGATATGGTTAAGAAGCTTGACAAGCGGGCCCATATGAACCTCGTGAGGTTCAAAAAGACCAAGTGCAAAATCCTGCACCCAGGCTGGGCCAATCCTCAGTATCAATATAGGCGGGGGGGTGATGGGATTGAGAGCAGCCCTGCAGAGAAGGACTTGGGGGTACTGCTGGATAAAAAGCTGAACATGAGCCTGCAATGTGTGCCTGCAGCCCAGAAGGCCAGTCATATCCAGGGCTGCATGAAAAGAAGAATGGCCAGCAGGTCGAGGGAGGTGATTTCTCATCCTCTACTCCACTCTTGTGGAGTACTGTGTCCAGCTTCAGAGTTCTCAGCACAGGAAAGACATGGACCTGTTGGATCAGGTGCAGAGGAGGGCCACAATCAGGGGGCTGGAACACCTCATGAGGTCAGGCTGATAAGTTGGGGTTGTTCAGCCTGGAGAAGAGAAGGTTCTGGGGGGGAACTTATTGTGACCTTTCAGTACTTAAAGGGGGCTTGTAGGAAAGATGGGGACAATCTTTTAGCAGGGCCTGTTGTGACAGGACAAGACATAATGCTTTTAAACTGAAAGAGGGTAGATTCAGACTAGATCTAAGGAAGACTTTTTTTTTTACAATGAGGGTGATGAAACACTGGAACAGGTTGCCCAGAGAGATGGTAGAAGCCCCATCCCTGGAAACATTCAAGGTCAGGTTGGACAGGGCTCTGAGCAACCTGATCTAGTTGAAGATGTCCCTACTCACTGTAGAGGGAATGGACTAGATGAGCTTTAACGGTCCCTTCCAACCTAAACTATTCCATGATTCTATAAGATTAGGACCATATGGTGAGCGAGGCAATATGAGGTTATGCTTGTTTGAACAATGGAGAGGAGTTTGCTTGTATCTGCCAGAAGGTGCAAGCACAAGCTTGGGCTGTTACTACCGAGGTGCTGACATGCTGTAAAGCCATCTCCTGGCTTGTCTTGCAATAACTAGTGCTTGTAGCCATGTGTTGATACAGACAGATAGATGAGTGGCTGTGCTTGATACACAGCATCTAAGGTGGTTATAAAGGCCTTCACAGCAGAGTAAAAGTTTTTATATTGATTGCAGACATTTTATACAAACCTATAGCATTAATCTTGAAGTGATGCGTCCTGTCCAATGTATGCACATAATTCTCATTAAGACTAATAGCACTACATGTTCTCATCAAGAGGAGATTATATGCTTAAGTGTTTAAAACAAGCAGCCTTTCTTGGTGCAGCTGAGCAGTCTGAATACATCCATCAGCATTTAATTTAATACAGCATCAATAAGCCCTAGGAGGATGTTTACCCTGCCCCAATCTTTCGTTTAATCCACACATTCCAGGCACGGTAGCATTAGTCTTGTAAAGCTCTGTGTGGAGAGCTCTATTTAATTGACGGACACTGAGCACTCAAAATGCTCCACTGAAAGCAGATACCTCCAAGGAGCCTGCAGCTGCATCAGAACAGATACAGCAAAGCAGAAGGTTGCATCTATTATCAAGGTCACCAGTACACTAAATGGAAGTGTTATTTATTTAGTACTTTTACAAAGCAGTCCAGCAAGCTTCCTTAAAGGGGCACCTCAGCTAGGGGTACTTTCAACTACAGTGTACTTCAAACATGCCTCTTATTTACATATTCAATTACTGTTGGAAAAATGCATTCATGAAAGATTTTTCTCTTCAGAGACAAACATACATCCCTTGGGAATGCACTGAAGACTGTTTTAAAGTGAATGTAACAATCCCCTCTCTACAAGAAGGACATTGAAGTGCTGGTACATGTCCAAAGATGGACAACAAAGCTGCTGATGGGTCTAGAGAACAAGTCTTATGAATTGTGGCTGAGGGAACCGGGGTTATTTAGGGTGGAGAAAAGGAGGCTGAGGGGAGACCCCATGGCACTCTACAACTACCTGAAAGGATGTTGGAGTGATGTGGGGGTTGGTCTGTTCTCCCTGGTAACAAGTGATAGGACAAGGGGAAATGGCCTCAAGTTGCACCAGGGGAGGTTTAGATTGGATTTTAGGAAAAATTTCTTCACCGAAAGGGTTGCCAAGCACTGGAACAGACTGCCCAGGGAAGTGGTGGAGTCACCATCCCTGGAAAAGACATGTAGATGGGGCACTGAGGACACTGAGGGCCATGGTTTAGTGGTGACCTGGCAGCGCTGGGTTAATAGTTGGACTTGATGATCTAAAAGTCTCTTCCAATCAAAATGATTCCATGATTATATGAATACGTCCGTTACAACATAACTACACATTCCTGCAGTGGATATGTAGGGGAAGGTGGATTTTTATTTTCCTTTGGTAGATTCTGAATTGTCTTCCCCCCCCAGTTTCAGCAGTTGAAGGCCTTTGGAAGGTTGGATTTATTTCTTACACTCACCAAATTCATGGTTTGTATTTTTATTCAAACACACTTAAAATTCAAAGTACGAAGAAAGAAAAGTTAATTCATTGCCGGTAAAGTCACGACATGTGCTTCACTGGGGATCCTCTGTAGTAGTATCCTGTATGAACTACATCTATTTTATATGGTACCTTCTGCATGATTACAGTCTTTTTTTTCACTCTTCAATCCAGTAACTTTCCTCAGAGTATAATTAGTATTTTCAGTATCATTGCAGTGGCCATACATTAATACAATCTGTTTCTTTAATTCTGGATTATAAACATGTAGTTCATTTCAGCTTTATAAGCCTAATCCTACACAAACCTTGTCATTTCTCTTTCCTTGTTACTTTGATTCTCTACATAATTTTTTTGCATTGTGTTGAAGTTTGAATAAATAAAATCTCTACTCTGTTCCTTAAAGTTTTCAGCTGACTTTGGATGCTACAGAATCAATAGTTTAATAGGCAATAAAATGGAATAAGTATTACATTCTTGAAATCTCAGCTATGCCCACTGAATACTGAAGGACATTTCTACTTAAATTCCTTTTTCCTTAACACTCCGTTTTTGTTGCATAACCTTTGCCATGTGACAGGTTTTCAGCTACACTGGCAAAAGAGTGAGTCTGACTTCGGATGCCTCTAAGTGCTCATGTAATATATAATATTTTTAGCAAGTGTATTGTACCAGCCAGTCATACAAACAAATAGGGGGACAGAATGCGCTGGTGACAATGGCAGCTCTGTGTATAAAGTGCACAATGAGGGTTTTCTGGATGCTACAACGCCACAGCTCAACAATGCTGACAGAGAGCAACTGTCGTTCTACAGCACCAACATTCACCAGATTAAATAAATCCACATTATTCCCATCCTTCTCATTACAAAAATCACTAAAATGGAACATTGTCAGTGCCTCAGAGAGCCTAATGCTAATTTACACTAGAAGTATTTACACTGCTTTGGTAGGGAGTCTTAGTTTAAATAAGATGAGGACAAACTTCTCCCTGTTTTAAAACCAACTATCACAGCTTCATTGGGCCCAAATAGTATTATGTGGGATGCCATTCTCTTCCTGAGATGTTAACTTTCAAACTTGCCTTTCCTTTTCTGTTCTCAATGTAATTCTTTGAAAGCAGCAAGTAAGCATCCCTTTGGCAAGGCAGAATTGGTCAGAGGATGGCTGGCTTCTCTGCATTGCACCCCTTCAGCTCCACATGAGGTGAGAAAGAAAGGTACCCTACGGCCAAGTCAGCCCCTGCACCTCATCCCTGTATCATACTGGCTTTTGGCCTTTCTGGCTTGGTGAAGAGCTTGGGAAACCAGAAAGCTTGATGGCATTATGTGAAGGATGCATCCTCCACATTAAAATGGGAGAACTTCTTGATTATTTATTTTCAAACCCAGTTATTAAAAGCTGTATTTCTAGAGATGCAAAAGCATACCGGCATTGTAGCCAGGTACCTGGGGACTGGCTCAGAAATGACAGGCAGGGAGAGACCTCTGTAATGCCAGAGTGCAGTGGTCTGCTACCACAGACACCACACTATATAACCCTTCTTATAAACCTCTCAATTTCCATTTTATAACTAGTTAGGTTTTTTATCTTTGCTCTTAGTAGAAGGTTGTTTCAGAGCCTTACTTTCAGATGTTTAAAAAATGGTCTTAAAATTGTCAAACTAAATTTATTCCTGGCCAGTGTACATCCTCTAGTATTGTGCCAAGACCATTCATTAGCTTAGAGTTCTGGTTCATACCCCTGCTCTCAGCTTCTCCTTTGACAGCTAACTATCACAAGCTCTTTTAAAACACATTTACCTTCTGCTATGCTGTGTGCTCCAGAGATGCCTGAGATAGTGATGTGGCCACAGATAGAGCTGTTTCTGCTGTAACACCTATCTATTAACCAGAACTGATCAGGAATTTTCCATTTTATATTTCAGACTAGTTTTCTCTTTTTTTTCTTCTTCTTTTGCAAAAATGATGTCAATTTCCTGTAGTGAATGTGGAAACAACATTTCTTTTGTACAACTCCCACAAACTTCACTTTCTGAGCAGAAAATGAAACTTGTACAAAAATCTTCCAGGCATTGCTGGAGAAGAGACTTGCCACCTAGTTCTCAGCTCCCTTCTCTCCCAGCTCTGTCACCTGGGACAGGGGTCTGGGATATTTCACAACCCTGGCATTCACTCCCTGCTGCTCTGGCTTCTAGGGCTAAGCAGGGGTAACTGGGCAGCAGAAAAGCGATGTTCCTGCCTCTGGCCTGGGGTGCAAAAGAGAGGGTGGGGTCCCTGTCTCTGTAAACTTGGATCTGACAGGGAAGCAATCCCTGAGCTGTCAGGTTGGAAGGTTTTGCCAATTCAGCCTTCTGCCAGCTGACAACCACCTTCTAGCTGCACAGCCCATAAATCAGAACAAAAATATCTACTTAGGTTTTCTTTATATCCCTTCCTGCAGAAACCACCCAGCTCCTTCTGCTTTTCCATCTCACTTCAGGGAGAAAACATTTTCAAAACTGGAAAGTTTTGAAAGTTCTCAGCTTCTGGGTCTCAGCAATACTCTAGTCATGCAATTCTTACAGCAGAGATTTGTTCACTGTTCCATTGCTTTTAGCATTCTTCAGGCCAACACTCTCTCTTTCCTTTCTTAGCCCTTTTCCCTCATGAGATTGTTAAAAGAAAATGAAGACACAGCTGTTTGTCAGTTTATGCCCAATGGTTTTCCCCACAGCCTTTGCAGACAAACTCAGTTCTTGCTTTTTCTGCTTCCACATATATCCATGCTTTTTTCCCATCAGAAATCCAATATTGCTAGTGATCTTACTCCTCCTGTCTCTAGATGCTTCTTTCTTTGCCAGTAAATCACACTCTCTTCCTTGCTGTGAGTCTAATTCAAGTGTGTATTGCCACCAGATTATGCCAGGAGTATAGGCAATAATAAAAGATATGCTGTCTGTAAAACTGAACTGGCTCCAATGGTTTGAAGCATTTACAAAGGAACTACAGCTGCAGCAGTATTCAAGTCATGCTCAGACATAAACTGCCATCTGTTTTCTCCAAACTCTTCCCTCTCCAACCTGTGCTTCTCCTTCTGGGTTACATTCAGTTAGGTACACTTAGAGGAGAATTAACACACAGAACAAAAGGGTTTGCCAGTCCAGATCCCCCTGCCTGCAGGGAGCAGAGTGGGACCTACGGGAACTGTGATCCTATGAATAGCACTGCTCCATGTGGCACATCTGCAACATATATCTTCTTAGGATAGCTCTCATATCTCTGTGCGTCTCTTTTGCCCGCATAATGGCTGATCTATGTGTGTATATGCATATGTTCAGAACTGCAGATCCAACACATTTTAAAACATGTATTTTTTTTTAACGGATATTTTGATATAGCATGAAAACAGTCACTGTAGAAACTCCTAGTTGGACTGTCTTTGCCAGTGACATCTGCATGACGAACTAGCGCCAAACAAAAAAGTATTCAGGCACAGTGTGAGGCATGCCACACACAGACCTTGGTGCCCCTGCCCAGCCTCACCAGGAGCTCCCACACCTCCTGTCCATGGGGCCTTGTGGCCCTGAGTCCCTGCCTGAGCAACATCACAGTCCTCTCCAGCCTGGCTGTACACCCTTCTGGTTGGTACCCTGACCTGCAGGCTGACTTTCTGACTTGACCTGGATCTGCCTTATCCCCGTGGGCTAGCAATCACCTGTCTGTGTCTGACCCTACTGCCTAACATGACAAAGGTAACACCTGAAAAAATTAAGTAGGAAGGAAAACACAGTTTATGGAAAGGAGAAGAATATTTATGTAACTTCTTGAATGTACTTGAAAATGTGCTGTTGATGAAGGCCCAACTCTGCACCCACTTACATCTATACTTAAAATTAGTCCTGTGTGCACAACTAGAACCAATCTAATCAGCTAAATCAATTCAGAAGGGCTACTAGGATGGTAATCAGGCAGTGTTTTAATTATTAGTTCTTCATTATGCTGTACAACCAATCTCCTTAACGCTCTTCTCATCTGCTGTGCAGATGCAATCATGTGCACAGTGGTGCGGTGCTTTCTACAAAGCTACATGCAGAATGACCTCCCAGTTGGAGTTCCTGGTTCTTAAACTCATAAATAGATTATTGTATTTTAAAGGTAGGAGTAAGAACTAACTTTATCCTGGTACTATCTAGGTTTGTACTTGAACTAGGCTATGCTGCAAGGTTGAGCAATCATCCAGTTCCCAGAGCCCTTAGCCTTCTGCCTACCATTACTTGCTGTTCAATTATTCCTTCCAACTATAAGATATTATTTCTTCTTATGAAAAGCACAACAGATTCATTTAAGAACTAAGAAAAGACAAGTTCCTCTCTATACTTCTGCTTATATGCCAGTTTCATTACCACGGTACATATATAAACCGAGAAAGAACTGAGAAGTCCTAGAACTGAAAGCTTAGATTAAAATTGTAGAAGACTGAAAAAAGGTATACCTCGATCAAAGGCCATTTTCACATCTTCAATGTGCTCAGTGAAGCCTGAGACTCTATAGAGGCCCTCGGACTTTAAACCTGAAAAAAAAAAATTTCTCAGTTACCTTTGCTTCAGTAACTAACAAATACTCAGTCTTAAAAACAATCAAGCAAGAACAACAGATCTCCTAAGTGTAGCAAAGTAATAATTGTAATGTGAAAGTCCAGAGACATTTAAGGAAGGATCAAGATAATTTTATATTGCTTTCTAAAGGATTAAAGAATTTTAGAATTTATACTTTCTGATTTTGTTAGGTACACGGTTGATTATGTTAGAGGAAAATATTGCAATTTGCTAATGGTGGGGCATGTGATATTATCATGATTTATTCGTTTTCTGTGGGAGATTTTCCTGGATTTGCCTATAATTACTAAAGCTTTAGAGGGCTTCTTTCCTTTTACCAGTTGCTTAATGATAAACAGCAATGCAAGTAAGAGACAGCTTTTCCCTATAAGCACATTTGTTCCCAATTTTCCTGTCAGCATTTACTTATACACAGATGATAGATGTGATGGATACTGTTCTTCTCCATGTGAGTACATCCCTTCTACAGTTTTTTCACAAGAGACCTCACTTACACAGCTGTCTCCCCACTGCTCCTCACCAACGTGAAATTCAGGGCAGCCCAGCAGAGCAGGCAGAGCTAGCCAAGCAGAGTTACTCACACGTTATTTATTTTATTCCCAGAACCCCTGACTGTGACTATTCACAGTGCTACCCTGCTTGTAAGATCCAATACACTTTTGTTTTCTTAAGAATAAAGTCAGTATCTTACATAGTTCTATGGCAATTAAAGAAAGAAATTTAAAGATGTTGAAAAAGCAGAGGGCAGCAGATTTAATCTTCATCAATAAATGTACAAGTAGGTGATTAGATTTCAAATGCAACATAGGTTCCTGCTATATCATCAGCATAAAGCTTTCCTGTCTTAGTCCAAACTCTTTTCTCTATTTGTCTCTGAAATGATGATATAATCCTGGTAAGCTTTGAGCAGTGCAGGGGATTTAGTTGTAAATCTTTGATTCATTTCAGTTGATGATGTGTGGCTTTGAAATCCCTATGGCTAGTATCAGTGTGTTGCCATGCAGATTACTGGGATTCCTTGAGTTCAATATTGTGAGATTCCCATGCTCAAGCTATGACTAATGGGGAAATTTGGCTTACTGGGCAGCAAGACATATACTTTTGCCATCCAAAGCGAAAAAATGTGATCATCACTGTGTCGTGTTGAAGAGGCTATGGTATTTCTTCAATCTCTCACATGTCTGCGTACCAAAAACCTGTCACAAGCTGGATTTTTGCTGTGACGTAGAGCTTGAGCCATGGCATCCATCAGTCAGTAGCTGAGCAGCATGTGAAAAACTGAACAGTTTGTGACCTACCACAGAAAACCACAGCCTGTGACCTCACTTGTCTGAGTCACTTCCAGTCACTTGTGTTCTCTTGCCTATTATGTCTGGAAAGGTTATTAATAAGGAATTTGATTTAAACTGATTACTCTGAAATTGGAAGTGTCCCTAGGTCTGTTGAAAGAAAATAATGAAAAAAGACATGTAAACATGAACTTTAAGTTCACTTTAAAGTTCACCCCATTCAGAAGTGTAATGTAATACATGTTTTGACATGTTTTCAGAAAGCATGTCAGAAAATTGCATTATGAAATGCCATGATTCAATTTTACTAACTAATGCAAAGCAATGTATCACCTACACCAAAAAACCCTCCTCTCATCCTGTTTCCAGTGTGCATGAGTATACTGCCTTGTCCGAGCTTAGCAGATAATTCAAGCCATGTTCATTGAATTGTGTCTGCTGCTTTCCTAAGAGCACAAACCTCTTGCTTCGATCTCTCGAATGCATGAATCCACAACCATTGGCCTCTGGGTATTGTGGGCTTTCACTAGGGTGGTGAGATCACAGCAGTAGACTCGCTTTATCCTCTTGAGGTCTGGTTGGCAGTCGTTGGGCACATATTTGGAGCACTGCTTATGTACGTTCAACCCACAGTCTGTAAACACAGTTAACCAGGTTAATTAATTAATACTAACACAGATAAGTCTTGTCTAACAATTTTTTGCCTTGGGCCACATCAAGCAAGGGGCAAAATTTCCCATCAGTCAGCAAATCCAAAATAAATAGGTAGTGAGGAAGACAAGCATGGAAATCTATAAAAAACTTATGGTGGGCAACGTGTACTCCAGCAGAGTTGTTAAAAAGCTATAAAAGCTCTGGATGTCCTTCACACCCCTGTGAGCTGCAGGTGACTGATGGTGTGATCTGGGTCAGTTCACTGCTGTACAAGTAGCTCTAGGTGTTGCATTTGAATGCATGGGACTTAACTTCAGGGTATTTTAGTTTAGCCTTATATAAAATTAACACAGTAATGACCATCTCCTGCTGGCCAGCTTGTGGCTTAGTGCTGCTAATGGATGAAGGATGTAAGATTCATCTCAGCACTAAAATGGGGACAGTGCTTTGAGCTAGCCTGCCTCCCTTCCCCTTTCACATTCCTGCAGTGTCACATTTTGACTCACTCTGTCACATTAGCAGCCTCCCTATCCCTGTCTCCTCACTTCACTGGTGACTACAGTGTTCCCGGTGTTTAGTCTATAGGTCAGTTTAGGCATATAAAGTGCTATGAAAGGCATGATGTAAAAAAGTGATTACTTTTACAAATGGTTCCTGGTGTCTTACTCCAGCATCAAATCCTACTCTTGGTTGCACAGGTGGGTTTCTGTTAACTTAAATATCACTGCTTTATCTCCACAAATTGAGTTTTTCTAATAGATTCAAATATTCAGCCAAATGAATTCATAAGCCTCAGTAATGCAAACAGCACCGCTGTGAATTACATTTTGTCACATAACTCTGACTCCTGTTTTAATGCCTTCCCAGTCGTGACCATTGCTGACAGTACCCTTTGGGATAACTTAACATGTCTAATATCATCACTAGCAAGTTACTGACTGTATTTCACGTTGATTTACTGACTGAGCTATTAAAAATGTAAACATCACTCTATTAGTTGCAGCACATTTCGGTATTATTCTCTATAAAATATTAATCAAGAAAATTATGTAATCACTACAAGCACACCTACACATTTAGTAGAACTGGGTGGGGTTTTTGTGTGTTCCTCTATGTGGTTATTACTGCAGAATACATTACTGTTCTGCAAAATCTAAGCAAATGTGAGCAGCTGCAGTCAGCATCCTCCCCGTACTGTTTTCAGTGACATTCTCCGAGCATGTGAAGTTACATCCAAATGCATCTATCTACTTAAGAGTTAAATGTTGGTAATTTAATGAGGGAGAGTATTGTGTTTCATACTAAACAAATAAGCCTTTTCATAAGTTTAATATTTTATGTATGTGAACAAATACAGCATTATGCATTACTGAGGTCAGTTTTTGCACACTTGTGTTTAAGATCAAATAGCTTGAAAAGCAAACTACTATTCATTTTCTGCTTTTTTAATGTCCTTCTCATATTCTTTGTGTTTCCATTATTCATCTACAGGCAGACAAGATGTAGTAGTAGCTGAGACTGCACTTATTAAAACTGTGCATTGGTGAAAGGTATTTTGATCCTTCAAACTGTGGTCTAAATTTTAGGTAACAATCACCTCCTCTACCTGTGAAAGGCAGATGTCAGGGTTGGATGTGTTCGGTGCCAGTTTGCAATCAGGAACGCCTGAAGGTCAGGTCAGGGAGAGGTAAGACCAAAGCATATTCAACTGAGACATGGAAGTGATTGAAGGTCCACAGAAAGAAATTATGAAACCTCATTTGCAATGCACCAGATACTATTACACTTGGGGAATCCTAAAGCTCACGATGTGATGATTATTGCATATTTCCAAGATGATTACTTTTCACAAATGAACAAACAAATTTAAAATAATTACAGCACTAGTAAAAAGTAAATACAGTTATGGAGGCACCAGAAAACAAATCCTTCTAGGAAACAAAGGTTGTATTTTTGTCTTTCCCTCTGGGTGGGATACATCAGGCTTGCAGTAACACATGGTGTTTTTACAGGAAACAGGTGACAGTCTTTTTGCAGACAAGGGCACTTCTCAGCAATTGGTGACAAAAAGATGAGTTATGAAGCCTAGTTGCTCTCTGCCACTTCTAGGGCTTGTTTCTTAAGACATAAAAACTTAACCACAAAGATCAATTTTTAATGTATACAGCAAGGCACACACATGACCAAGGTACTACCAAATGGATGTCACCCTCAGCAAGCAAGGGCTGGTGGTTTCATTTCTAAACCAGATAATGGGAAAAATGATAATGCTGTAACTGGCACAGGAGGATTTCTTGCCTAATTCTGTAAAGTAATGCCTACCCCCCTGTCCTGGAGGGAGTGCAGGCTGGGGGTGGGAGAGACGTCTGAGCATTTCAAGAAAACAACAGAAAATGTTGAAGGACTACCTGAACACCTCACTCCCTGAGCGATGAGACCCCACATGAAGTTGGCGCAGTATTCACACCAGTGCGGACCTCGAAATGTATGGACCTGTAATACAAATGGGGGAGAAAAAAATAAAAATGGGGTCATTGGGAGGCAGATGGTCTGACAGATGGAACAACTGAAATGGATAAACAACAGAAGACTTGGTAGGAGTAAATCTTTAGCACACAGCGCCCACATCTTTCCAAAGCCTAGATGAAATAAATCATGGGGACAGAAATTTGCTTTGATCTGGAAATTTATCTTTCAATAGGCTTAACATAACATAGAACTGAGCTATGTATGACACCAAAACCAAATAATTTTTGCGAGCTGACATTTTAGTTATATCAGAGGGGAGGAAATCATCAGTCAAAAGAGAAAAAAGTAAAACTAATAATCCAAGGAGCTGTAGCCAGTGCTTTTATTTTAGTAGTTCAAACAAAATGGAATGTTCCAGAAGTTCAAATGCTCTTCAACAGATCACTTGAAAGTAGGGGAAATGCAGTGACAGAAAGTCCCTTCGAATGCACCACATTTTGGTTCCCCATAACCGTGTGACCACAGATCTGGTGTGAGACCCATGTTCTAGGAGCTACACTCTGGTTTGAATGCACTACAACTATCGTGTTATATGTGCATTTCTATGCAACAACACTGAACAAAACTCAAGGTGATTGCTGTGAAGTTGTATCAGGGATGGATGATTTGTGCAGTCACTCCAGGCAGTGGCTGGGTAATGAATGATCCGACTTTTCACACTGGAATCCATCAGTGATAAAAGCAAACGACATCCTTCCCTGCCCTAGCACGTAAACCAAAGCCACACAGCGGAAAGATATCAGTACGCTCCTTTTCAGTCCACCAAACTTAATTTTGATACAATCCACACATCAGTAAATAAGGAGGAATAAAATGATCTGTGTGCTGACAGAGCCTGGAGCTCCCCAGTCAGGTTTTGCACACCACTGCTGCTTCCTCCACTGCTTTTCCAAAGACTGAGGTAGAAAACCTTTCTATTTAAGATGTCTGTTTTAGTAAAGTAAGCATTTCATTTTCATTGAAAAGAAGAGTAAATAGTGAGGTCTATGCCCGTGTGAATGGACGTGGTATGAGCTAGTTCTGGCCAGAGACTTAATTGAGGTTAACAAAACATGAATCATGCACTCTGGCTGCTAATGCTTCCTTTTCCTTCTCTCTGCTCTTCTTTGCCTGTTGGGTGGATGGCTGCGAGGCCACTTCCACCCCCTGTGATGGGGAAAGCTGCTCTTTACTTTTCATAGAGTAAAATAATGGTCAAATAAACTTGGTGAAGTTTTAAGCCAAGCGTTTGGCTTGCTGATGTTTTTGCCCCATTTGTGTGCAGGATCACACCTAAACAAGCCTGTACTCCTGAGTCCAATCCCCAGGAAGATCATAGAATCATAGGATGGTTTGGGATAGAAGGGACCTTAAAGATCATCTAGTTCCAACCCCTTTGACACTGCAGAGACACCTCACACTAGACCAGGTTGCTCAAGGCAGCATTCAACCTGGATTTGAAGATGAAGTATTGTATTTTCAAAACAGACTTTCTGATTTAGTGATAAAAATTTGAGCCTGACTACAAATGACTCTTGACCAACTACTCACAGTCAGTAATCGCATTAATAAGCTTAAAGCCATAGTAGTTCTTCCTCCCTCCCTTTTGGTAGTAAGAGGTGAAAACTGGACTGTCTGGTCATAATTGTTTTTTGAAATGGTATTTTGCCTCTGAGAAAAATGTGTATCTCTGGGAAACAAAACTTTGGAATAAAGTTTGAGATAGATAGATAGATAGATAGATAGATAGATAGATAGATAGATAGATATAGACACATTTAGTCTTATTTTGATTTGCAGTGTGGGCAGCATAAATTTCAGACATGTTTTTAGTGGAGGTAAATGACCATACCTAACATCAGTTAACCTAAGTTTCAGGCATACGCTCTATGTGACCTTCACTGGATACAAAACTACAGATACAAATAATTATGCCTGCATCTTTACCATTGTTATACTGATGACCACATAATGAGTAAGTCTGCACCTGTGTTTAATTGTGGGTGAAAACCATCTGCTGTGGGAAGAGAGCAAACTATGTCTTCTGCTTTGCAGTGGTTTACAAAAGCTAACATCTTGAGAAATGACTGTGAAAGCTCATTCAGGATTTTTAAAACTGCACAATTTCACATTTAAAGTCCATCACAGTTACTAGGATATTCAGGGCCTACTTGCTCACTTTACATAAAACTTATTTCAGCTGATTTTGCTGTGGCATATTTAGAAAATGGTCGGTGATTATTCCTTTGTCTTTCCTGTCATTAATGGGAAACAGTCATCAATGCTGACTGAGGACTCCTTCTGAGAAGGGCTTACTGTGTACCCTTCCCTTGTTCTCTTCAGCTTAGTGGCCCTCAAAGGTTTAGCTGTCTTTATTCCTTCACTTCAGTTTTTCACAGATCTGTATTTTATCTCAAATAGCAAGTTCTCAACTGAAATGTCCCGAGAAAAGTGAGTCTTGGTGTTTTCTGGTCAAGCTGAAACAGGGAAATACTTGCTATCTTTCTCAAACTGAAAAAGGAACATCCTCAAAAGTTTCTAGATGAAGGTGGAAAAAATCTCTTAAGATGCAGTTTTGAATTAAGTCTCTTATGGCTTGCCATTAATTATGAAGAAATAATGAAGGAAGTCTGTTTGTAGGAACACAGCACCTGAATGCAGCCCAAAGCTTGCACACAATGCTTTTGAACAGTAAATGGGAATTCTGCCTGCAAGGTAGGTCTCATTTGTTTTAAACAAGGAGAGGTAACAGCAGGTCTTAGGTTTTTGAGATGGGATTTTAGGTTTTGCCCCTTCCTTTGTAAACACATCATTACAAACAGCCTGGGCTTAGATTTTTGGAAACATGATCAAGATCTATTTATTATTGGTCCATATCCCATCCTGCAGTTTCAGAAGATCTGTCTGTGTAGCCATAGCATAGGCTCAGGCTGGTTGGGCTACAGTCAACACATAATTCCAACATTTAAGAGGAATTCACAGGGAAGCATTTCTTCATATAAGCCAAAGCCTTGATGTTTCAAACTATACACTGTATTTTTCTTGTTCAGTCTTTTAATTTGCTTTCCACAATGTCTAACTCTTAACTTCTTCACTCTATTTCCTTTCCAGATCCTTTATTAAGAGTCATGTCTTATATTCATCCTCTCTTCTCTGATGGACAATCTCACACAATACTGGACTGCACGTCTCTTATTATTGCCTTCCTGTGCTCTCACCTTCACCCTTCAGCCTTCGGGTGCCTTTTCTTCCAATTGGCAGAACTGACCTCGTGGGTGCTATCTCAGGCAGTTTTAGTCTGTTGTCTGTACTGTGTTCACACAGGGAGAAATTCAGACCAAAGGTAATGAGTGCCAATACAGTGGCAAAACAAAAGAATCTCTTAAGCAATATTGCAGAAACCAGCTAAAAATTGCCTTGAATTGAAATGCATGGGTTTTTATTGGCATTATATTGTGCTGCATCTGAGACAATCTTGTTGTTTATCTGGCTGGCTTGAAGACTTTTCTAATTGCATCCAAAGAAAGTAAGAGATTTTTCAGTTCTTTGCCTAAATACGGGCACATTTGTACTCTCCTGTGGACTCCTGCTGAACCGTAGCAGTTTGCAAGGAAGAAAAGCTGAGTCTGCTGTTAATTTGATTTAAATACATACACATAATCTTCATGATGTCTGTAGAAAATGTCTCCCTCAAAGCCTTTGTCTCCCAGAAGTAGTGTTTGTCTATAGTGATTAACACAAGGGGGAAATTTAACCCAGAACCTCTTTTCTCACAGATCTTCTGACTTGTCAATAATCAGCTGCCTCTACTACAGCAGCCTGCCTGGAAACAGGATTTGCCCGTGCTAGAGCAGCAAACAGGCACAATATTGTGGTAAATGGACATTATTCAGCTGATTTTGCTCACTTAAAGCAGAACAGAGGCCCTCTCATGAATTTCCAGCCTAGAACAAAATGTGTGGAGCAACCCCCAACTCCACGCTGCCACCCTTGGGTGTGAGGTTACCTCACCACCAGCTGGGACCCCACTGAAGCTGGCAGGTAAAGCACGTCCCAAAGACCCTGCTGGATCCTAACTGTAACAAGGTGCAAGAGGACTTCACAATCCAGTTAAGCTGACGCCCACATAGTTACAGAAAAATCTCTGTGTTTTTCTAAGCAGGGCTTCAGAGATGTATTCACTTTCTTGGATTACGGTATGTCTACACTGGGTTATGCAAAGTTGTCCCGACAGACAGACGCCAGCTCCAAACCTAAATCCATGTGACTGCATTGTGTGCTCAGGATGAATTCAGCTTAACAAGTCAGCCTGGATTCTAAATCTTTTTTTTTGTTCCTTTGCCTTGAGTGCCTTGAAATTTGGAAGACAGGCTGAAGGAGAAAGTGCAGATGCTCAGAATGGCACCTTCACTCTCCAAACTCCAGCGCTTCTTTGTACGTTTTTATATTAGCTTGGAAAGCAAGATGAATTTGTGCCTTGAGTCTATTTCTTCCCTTGTTCCTTGTCTCTTCTAGTAGATAAGATCTTTGGTGTAAAATCTAGAAAAATCTCATCAGCTTCCTTAAAAATGTGCCCTTCATTTTTGAGATTCTTCATGTCCAAAGGAAAAGAGCTAAAGAGTGTCTGTTTATTCATGAAGAATTGCCTATGACAAGATTATGATGGACACTGCGTGCGTAACCTTTGTCCCTATGAACTAAGATGAATGATAGAATACATATCAATATTCACTTAAAAATGGGGAAGACAACTTTTTTAATGTCTGTAAAATAGCATTCTCCTTCAGATAAATCCCATATCATCATTGCCTGAGTGTTGTCAAAAGCCATTAAGAATTTTGCCCATAAAGCCATTCTTTTGTTTTTAATAATTTCTTAAACCTTTTGTGTAATGAATATGGGATATATTAAGGATACTGGAATTTAATTTACCCATCTTTTAAATCTAAATATTTTACTCTAAGCATTCTAGCTACATTTTTTGTTCAAACAAACATGTTCTAATATACTCCTTTGGAAAACTAACTGTATTTGCATAGTGAACATGCTGCTTCATTAAGTAAATGTAACACTTTTGACTGGCTTTTCTGGACAATTTGCTTTTTTTAATGTTTCTTCCCTAAGTTTTTTATTGCCTTTACTATGATAAAACTATTTTCTGCTGTCAAGCTTTTGAACACATAGATATTTTAATCATGTGGTTTTCCAGTTAAACTCTGACTCTTTTGAAACAGAAAGGAACAGAGACTGTACAACAGCTAGATTGTGCAAACACAAAGTTAACTGGGCACATGTGCAATTATAAATCAACGCCAAAACAAGGGGAATTTTGAAGAGGAAAGAATGCATGGGTCAAAGTGGAAAAAAGTCTCAGTCATGAGAAAATATTTTCTAGTTAAACTAAAATAGTTTTGATAGTAAAATGATAATGAGGGCAAAACCTATACAGAATGAAAGATGGTTCAATCAAGCAAGAAAACACAGAGTATTTCCCCTATTTCCTTTAGTGCTGATCAGTGAGCTAAATATTGACTTTTCTGTAGATTGGGTCAAGGAGGAGGAATGAGAAGAGGGATGCTATTATTTGCTTTGCTCACTAATATTAAATTATCGATTTACCAACTACAGCAGAAGCACAGCAGGGCAGAGCAGTGTCTGCATGGCAGAATACATGGAAAAATATGAAGTGAAGCTTTTTTGCTAAACCAGGAAATCAGCGAAATCATTTTAATCAGTGCTTCTCCTTTTTTGATAGGCCTGAGATGAGTATCAGAAAATTCTCTTTCTGCTAATGAGTTGAACTATTCTGACAGTGACCCAGATCAGCATCCTCAAGGAACATTAAGTAAACTGAGTTTTCAAAGCTGAGATGTATTCCTTTCTTGTCTTGTTACTGACTCTTATTCTCTCTGTATCCATCCCGATAAGCATCAAACCGCAATCTGGCTGGCATACTCTGAAACCAGCACAGACCTCTCGGCAAAACATTTTAGTACAAGCTGCCTGGAAGGTCTGTTTCCAAAGCTGAGTCACTTCCCTGCTGCAGCATGCCAGACACAGCACTTGGGGGAAAAAAACCCCCAAACCCTAAGAATCTGATTTTGTATGTATAAGACAGCAAAACCATGATCCATTTAAACATCCCTGTGTTTGTCCAGCTATTTGGTTTATTCTGAGAAGCAAATGCAAGCTCAGATCTTATAGCTCAGTGGGACTCTGAGAGCGTTTCCTTAGCATATGGTGGTGAAACAAAAGCTAGGAGACAATACCACTGCTGTGCTATGCTTTATTGTTAGGGAGCACCCAATCTCCCTCAACTTCTTCTGAAAACAGAAATGGTCCAAAATGTTTGCTGGTAAAATGCTACTGGCTTCTGATAATAGCTATATTTAGAAAAGGGACCTTTTGCTCATTTAAAAATGGATAAACTTCATCTTAAAGACAATCAGTATGAAGTACTTTGTTTCTGAACAAAAAAGAAAACTGAATCTGGGCAAAAAGAGTTAAAATGCCAGTCAAGTAGTGTAAGGAGTAGCAAAACCGTTATTCAGATTAAGTGCCTATGTAAAAGCATATTAATAATGCAGTCAAGGGAGCTTAATGCAGAAAGAAAACTGCTTTTTTCAACACTTTTCTCAGAGCTAGTACAGATGGGTGCATGAAAACCCCATCACAGCAAAAAATAAACCGTGAGGCATTTAAACAGAACTTTTTAGCCGAAAATAATAGGAAGTTGTGCTTACCTTAAAATTGTGTGCTTTTTCATAGTTGAAGTGGTTGTCGTTTTGAGTTAAGGCTGCTCTTCTGACCAAGGAGGTGATCTGTGAATAGGCAAAGAGTTTCAGAGGTTGCCACAAAAGTGCCCCCTTGACTCCCACCTTCACCCCCAGAGCCACGGCCAGGAGCTCTTGACGCTTCCTTCCTCGCTTTGACTTGTGAACAACGGCACAGTTTTTCTCATTTTCCAGCCACAGATCCTCCGAGAACATAGCACTGGGATCCCAAATCTTTTCCCTGTCTTCCTCAGCACCCGGGAGCCTGACTGTAGTCAGTACAGTACAGTTCGTCCAACTGCTTCTGATGTTAGACAGCAGATTTGAAGCAGCTGCAGCCCATTCTGCTGAGACCTCTGGCATGTGACTTGAATGGGCCGTCTTGTGGGATGGAAGGAGCTTCTGCATCTGAATAAGTAACGGCCTGTGCCGTGCAATTTCTTAAGGCAGATGTGTGCCTCCAACAATAGCCCGAATTCATACGCTGAGCAACCTTCCCCCCACACCCTCCCTGAGCAGTGGACTCCAGCTAGGTGCTGCTGAAATACTGGTCCCGGGGGCGGGGGGGGGGGGGGGGGGGGGGGGGCGATTCCGCACTCCCCCACCAAAGAGAAACAACGGGACGAGCGCACAGCAACCACCCCACGATGAAAAAACAACAACACAAAGAACGCACAC
>WTSP01023032.1:0-47308 GCA_025331215.1 Actenoides lindsayi
CCCTTGATGAAGCCATGTTGGCTGTCTTTCATCACCCCACTGTCCTCTATTTGCCTTGTTAGACCCTCTAGGAGAATTTGCTCCGTGATCTTCCCAGGCACAGAGGTGAGGCTGACAGGACAGTAGTTCTCAGGGTCCTCCTTTCTACTCTTTTTAAAAATGGGTGTAATGTGTCCCTTCTTCCAGTCCCCAGGGACTTCATCTGACTGCCAAGACTTTTCAAATATTATGGCAAGTGGCTTGGCTACTACATCAGCCAATTCCTTCAGGACTCTGGGATGAATCTCATCAGGTCCCACGGACTTATATATGTTCAGGTTCCTCAGGTGGTCATGAACCTGATATTCACATACAGTGGGAGGGACTTCACCACCCTGGTCCACACCTTGCAGTTTAACTTGGGAGTTGTTGGGAAAGAGGTTGTCAGTGAAGACCTAGGAAAAAAAATTGTTGAGAACCTCAGCCTTTTCCTCATCCATTATTACTAGCCCAAAGAAAAAGAGTCTTGCTGGATAGTTGGAGGTGATATATTTCCTGAAAGCAATCATATTTGCTTTTAGTGAGAGTGCTTTTTCATCTCAATACATTCCCAAAGTTATCAACCAATTTCTTGAAGTATGAAATTCTTTATAAGGATGTTTAAGAATGAAGTAAAAAACTTAGAAGTGGTAAATTCATGAAATGCTCCTCAAAAAAACACAGCTATAGATGCACTCTATCACCTAATTATCTTCTGGCTCCTATTCACACATTTATACATGGTAAAGACAGAGTGTGGAAAAAAACTTGTTGAACTGGTTCCTTGGTTAGGCTTCTTTCCAATTATCCCTACACAGGTTATATCTTGCCATAAAGATAAGATTTTGGGGATAAGGACTATCTCTTGACTCCGTATTTGTATGATAGCCTGCACAGTGACTATTGCAAAAGACAGCAAAAGGGAAAATTCCTGCTCACAAGGCCATAGTTAGATGAATGCAAAACCAGCTGTTCTAGCTTAGGCAGATAGTCCATTAGCTTGTGTCCATCAGTATCCACAGGTAAAAATCCAAGAAAGAGCAAGCATGTGTAATGCTTTGCATATTCAGATCGAAACTATTTTCAGCTCAAGGATTTCCTCATCTTGATGAGATTTTCCTATTTAGTAATCTCCAGAGGGCGATTCTTGCAAGTATGTGTCCAGCTGCCTATTGATATTGTGCCAATTTTATGCACAACACCCTCTGGCAAGCTGTCCCACACATCCGTTGCCTGCCACGTGGAGAACCATCCTCTTTAGTTTGTTCTGAACCTGGCCTTCAGTGCATGCACGTAACGGTCCCAGTTCTCACTTTTTGGCAAAGAAAGTGAGCTGTCAATCTTCATGTCACCCATAATTACTCTAAGCTCTATCAAATCCTCTCCAAGTTTCTTGTCCAAACTGAGGAGCTCCACTCTATGCGGTTGCTGTTTGTGCAGAAACCGCTTCCGAAAAAAAGGGATCATCCTTGCTGCCCTTCTTTGGAACTTTTCAAACCCTAATACACCTCAGAGACCTTTTTATAAGTAGAGCTGGGACTGCTTTTCCTTATGTGCATCACTTTACATATATCTACATTGCATTTCATCTATCATTTTATTGCCCAGTCACTCAGTCTTTGTAGTATTTCACAGTCTGCCCTTGTCCTACAAGTCTGAATAACTTTGTATCATCAGCATATTTTCTTACCTGACTGCCTACTTTGTTTTTGAGGTCATTTTTGCCACTTGTCTCTGAGGCAGTGCTGGTTTAACCAGCTTGTACGTGCTGCATGCACTCAGCGTGGCTGGAGTACCTGTCCATAACCTGGACTGGGGTGACACAGTGACCTGGATCAGGAAAAGGACCAGGAAATTTTTTGCTTGGCTATTTATAAACAGGGAGGCAGGAAGACAATAAGCTGATACTACTGTCAAACATGGAAGCTTCTTCTCTGTCCCAGTGGTGAAGTGAATGATCAAGCTTCACCTGGAAATCGTTGAGTTAGACTGATTGCAACACACATTTAAACCTGGTAGTGTCCCAGCTGACAAATAAGACAAAGGATAAGGAAAAGAAGCACAAGTATGTGAATTTTCACCTTCTGTGTGGTGATTTTGTGTGGATTTGTTAAATCTTTTTGTGTGGTAATGGTGAGAGATTAGATAGAATAGCTTACAGGAAACAGAAAGAGTTGTTAAAGAGGAGAGAGGTAAAAAGAAGAGGAGGACTGAGGGATGAAAATGCAATGAATATTCTAGGAGGAGCTTCCAATCTACTAAGCCCTACCATGTTGCTCTATCTTCACTCTGTCTTCACCAATGTGTGCTTGAGAACATATCTTATTGGACTGAGACACTTTGGAAACTTTTTTCCATTTAGTTGTGGCAACTGCCAAAGAATCTGTTCATCCATCAAGGGGAAACCTTAGGAGCTCCATGGAAGTTGCTTCAACATTCTTGCTGAAGTGTATGGAGCATCCCACCTAAGTGAATCATAAGAGATTTCGTATTTTAAAAAAAGGCAAGAGACTAATTGGTCTCTGTAAAAATATTCATCCAGGGAGATGGAAGAAGTACAGATCAAAATTAATATGGGTGTCTAAACTTTAGGCATCTTAACGTAGACACCTAAACTCCTCACTCTAATCTCCCTCTAGTCAGCTAAAAGGGGTATTTTTAGGTAGCAATTCAGACAGTGTCTTTGGCATGTCTACATGAGAATGGTTTGCAATGGCCATATTGATTACACCACCACTGACTGCAAAAAAACCTCAGGACAATATTTCAGAAATAGACATCTTCCAACATTCTGAATCCACATTATGTCTTTCTGCCTTGTTTGTGTCTAGAAAAAGTGAAATGATTTATAATTATGGTAGCCAATGCATTGGTACTAAAGTTTAACCCCATGATGCTCCAAGCTTCGAAAAATAAAAATCTACTTCAAAAAGTCTGCAGCAATCTCAATGGCAGCTGTTTGCAGAGTAGCATTATAGAGAGTAGGGGAGCCATTTGAAAACAATGACCATAACTGTTTATCAATAAAAACTAATACAGGTTTTTTTTTCTTTTCATTTCCTTCCCTTATGCAAAATCAATAAGTGAAAGCTTTAGAAAGTTATGAACTACTGAAAATAAAGGACTGGAATAGAAAACATTATACAAAATTAATTATAGTGACCACTGTTGCTATGATTGTGATTTACAACCAGTATCCCTCCTTGCAGTAAGACAGACATAAAACAGGATGTGAAATTAGTTGGAAAGCAATACTTTTTCTCTGTATGTTTTCCTGAGTACCAGATTTCTAAAAATTCCCTGACTGTGACCAGTTGCCTCCTGTGTCGCAACCACGTTGTGGGTAGTTTTATGTCCCATTGTGAAAGGCATTAGATAACACAAAAATCGTGTTACCTATTTTTCACATATTTAATATATTTCACATTTTCACAACGTGAAAATCTAAGGTTAGCCAGCCTTCCCTAAGGCAAGCAAAGGAAGAAGAATAGGATGCTGAAAAGTGGGACAACCTTAAAGCAGTGGGACATCTGGCTGCCCTGTACGAGATGGAATTGAGCAGCTGCTGAACTGTCACAGGAATGCTCCACAAAGGCTCACAGGAATTGCCATTCCAGATCAAACTAATGGTACCAGTACCAGATGCTTCAGAGGAAGACGTAAAACTTCCATAATAGGCAATTATGCAACAACATGTTGGTGAGGGAATTTTCCCCTTTAAGTCTCAGACATTTAGTCTGTGATTTATATCCTAAAGAATGTGGATTGATTTATATCCTGAAGAAACCACAGTTATCCTTATAATTCATATAATGGCTAATCCTTTCTTTTGAAATATCTACATTCTTTTTCTACATGTTGTGGTAGTTGTGTATTATTAGGAACCAAACACGAAGAAATGCTGCAACCAACTGAAATGCAAGGAAGAACATAGAGAGAAAATGCAATTATGTGAATTAGAATACGGCCAAGGGGCCAGGAATAATGTAAAAAGAAAAAAAAAAGAGTGACACACATGTTTTCTCTTATTTTAACCACATAATAGCATTAGGAATGGCAGAAGTATAGCTAACGAAGCACAGGTTGGAGCATCCAGGTCTGAAGCTGTGAGGGTGGGTGGAGGAGATGGGAGTGAGTGCTGCCAGTTGGCTGGATGAGAGCCCCTTTCCAACCCTGAGTCAGAGCTGCTAACAGACTCACCACCACTGAGGAGAAGCACCAACAAAGAGGGTCTCAAATCTGGTTTCATTAAATGACCATTAGTCATCAAAATCTATAGAGAGAATTCTATTATTCTAAGATTAAAATATACCCTTAAATCTCACTCTTCTCAGAGATGGAGATTGAATGATCTCATCACACGGCACACAGTCTGGTATTACCTATGGGTATCTTGTAGTCCAAATCTTGACCAAGCCACTGAGCTGCTTCTGAGAGCTGTTAAATGATAGACTAAGCCAGTAGAGCTGTGTCATTGAGACAGCTTCTCTAAAGAGGGCATTAAATCCCCATTGGTCAAGGTTGCTACAGTAGACTGAGCAATTTTTTTCTCTCCCAGAGAATGAACATGTACTCTAAACTATTTATGTTAAGAAAATGCATGCCAGGATCTGAATGTTTGCTAGGGGTATGACATGACAAGCACACATGCTACAGCTGTGTACATCCTGCTGCTGCCAGACACTGTATTTCATTTTGAACTACTTAAAGAAGTAGTTTAAGTTTTATGGTAACCCACAAAGTGCACCAGTATATAAACACATTCTCATCTTAGAGAGGGGTTTTGGTCTATGCTACCGCTTTTGAGCGAGCACAAAATGGTACAGATACAAAAGATATATATCCAATTAAACATAAGCAGACTGAATAGTCAAGTCACCCAAGTGTTTCTCAGATTCTAAAACTGTGAGGAACCACTGTGCTAATCTAATGCAATATTTCTGAAAGATGTCCTGTTCTGAGTTACAGATCCAGGGACAGAGGTTTCACCACAATCCTTGCTAAATTGTTCCAGGATTTAATCATCTTCTTTACAAAACTACTGCCTCTAAATCTGTATTTTTTCCTGCTTTAGTATACATTTACTGCATCTTGTTATGTCTTTGTCTGTTGAACTGAAGAACTCCTAATTATCAAATGTATTTTCTCCATGGAGATACTTACAAACTGTGATTATGTCATCTTCCAACCTTTCCTTTGATAAACAGGAGATTGAACTCATAGAGTTTACAACCCTTGTTTTCTTGTCCTTTAACCATTCCTGGTTTTCTCCCCCAGATTGCTTCTCTCCCCTCTCCAGTTTGTAAACATTTGTAAGATGATGAACTCCAGAACTGGACCCATTAGTGTAGCTACAGCCATACAGATACAAAATATAAAGAAGATATAGCTGCCCAATTCCTCCTCTCTCTTCCAAGGATCAAAATCCGTATTTGTTCAGTTATGATTCACTGTTTACTTTTTGAGACCTACCAGTTCGCCAGTTCCAATAAACATAATGTGTGCTGTGTTGATTTTTAGTCATTACATTTTCTTAAAGAAATATTTGCTGGGCTCTCAGATGACTGCCCGACATAAATCTATGTATATTGTAACAATGTTATTTACCTTTATTAACCCAGTTTGTAATCCCATCAGAGAAAGACATCTGGTTGGTTTGACAAGAACTATTTTCATAAACTCATGTTGATTGACACTTAATATATTACACTCTTTTGGAAGTCGCAGTATCCCAATTGATACCATTTCAAAAGGAATTATTTTGCCAGCTGTTGAAAGACTACGTTCTGTCCCTGTGGAAATTCTGGGGGTCATCTTGTATTAAGTTGATTCTAACTTATATTAAACCTATCTCAGACTTTTGTCACATACTATAATGTAACCATCACTGCGAAGACGCTGCCTTACACAAGCAAAATGACTGGGCTAAGAGTTCAAACGCTTCACTACAAATTAAATTAAGCAGGTAGTCATATTTAAGCCTTAGGCTTCCAGAAAATCAATCTTCCCATGTAAGAAAAACTCATTGATCTACAGCTTATGTGAGTGTTTATTTAAAAAATATGTTACATGCATTATGATAACACAGGTCAGTATATAAAGGAATGCATTAAACACAAACCACTTAGATTTCTCCAAAGCCTATGTCCCAGTGATAATGCTATACTAGCAGATAAATAAAATTCCCATCATTTATTATAAAACACTTTACCCTCAAAACTACGCAAGGGCAACAGAAATAATAATCAGTATTCCAGACCTGAACTACAGTGGGCAGGAGTGTAATGACATGAAATGTAATCAAAATCCCCAAAGTTCCCATAGAATAGGTTTGGATCTTGGCAATGTACTTCAGGGTGTGACAAGTTAGATCATAAGACCAAATTCAAACTGAAGTGCTGGGAAGTTACTACCTAGGGTTTACTGGTATTCTGTAATTCTAAAATTAGGTCAATAAGAGCATTGCACTTTAGAGCACCGTAGCAGCTAGTCTTTAAGTTATGCATCCAGGTTTACTGTATACACAAAGCACTGAGATGGATAATCTTGGAAGATGTTCTACCTAAAACATGGTCTGCTGAACTGGAGTTTCTTAAAATAGATAGTGAGATATGACAATGAAAGCGTGAGTTCCACATTCTCCCTCCTTGATCCCTAGGGTTTGGGCACGTATTGCTGCACTGATTTCTCTAGGAAAGCTAGGTAATAAACTGTCTGGATTTTTTTTATACAAACCAGCTGAAGAAGTAAATGCTATTATCCCTCACCCTTATTTTCCAGAATTTTCAGGGGCTGAGGCAGTCATCTAGAATATGGGGTTCTGGGTTGAATTCGCTTTTCTGAATAATGAATTTAAGCCCTAGTATCCCAACTCCCCTTAGGCATCATAGTCATTAAAAAGAGCTTTAGGGGGCTTGTGAACGTTTGGTCTTGTTCCAGTATACTGAAGTTCTTCTGCTTTATGTGACCCATTTAAACAATGACTCTAAATCCCAGGGTTTAAATCGCTCACAGGAATGTGTAATACTAAAACATTATCATAAATGAGAGAGTTCTCTAGCCCAGCCTCTGTTACTTGGTACTTGCTTTCTCTCTTTCTCAGTGAATTTTTAAGTTGGCCATATAAAGCAGAATAGCCTCAGGATGAGAGACTGAGGGTGTCCACACCTTCCCACTCAGGTTAGTGCTGAAGAGAGATTTAAGGAGAAAGGAGAGGAAGGATCAAATCCACCTAGACCTAGGAAGAAGATGAACTTCTGTCCCAGACTGGTTGTTCTATCCATTGATGAGAAAAAGTCACTTGCTGCATTGTTGTTTCTTGGCTTTATTAGAGGCAGATCAGCTGCTAGGTTTGCTCTAGAAGGCACTGATCTCTGTAGGAGAATCCATGTGCCTTACGACAAGATTTATGCCAGCAACATGTCTTGAACTGCTTTGCAAGTCTGCCTAGAGTGGGAACTTAGGACGACCAGGGAGGATTAATTTCACCAAATTTGAGTTGACTAATACGTGACATGTTTAGTCTAAGTTGTCTAGGTTCACTCTGTCATGAATGTGAATTAAATTAGATGCTGAGAGAGAGCAAGTCACTCCAGCTATCATATAAACAACACCCTGTACACATACCTGTTCTGCTCCAGTGACTCTAGAAGGAGGCTAAACTATCCACTCAGCTTAGACACCTCATTTTTAATGGCTCAATTAGGGCAAAATGAACTCTACCCTTGAAATCATAGAAATACTTCAGGTTTAAGAGACAACTATAGAAAGAATTGCAGAGCTAATTTGTGGAGCTGAGTAACTGTGATGTCCAATTATATCTAATATTCCTTCCAGTTAAGGCCCAATCTTTTATGATTGGACTAAAGAAAAATATCTTGCTTACTCCTTTCACAGAAATCCAAAATCATCCCTTTGAAATTCACCTTGCAAGTCCAGCAGTATATATGAAGTGTGGCTCCTGTTTTCTGTCACACATGGCTTCCCTGCCCTTTTCCCTCTGACTGCATCAGCATAACCCAAAGAAAACGTTCTTTACAGGGCTTAACTCCTGAGGTGTGCTTAGTTGTGCCAGACCCAATGTACTCCACTAAGCTCCAGTTCAATTATTGACACAGCTGACCCAAAGCTGACCTGAAGGCACAGGGTAAGGTCCAAGACTATCTGGCTACAAGCGATCAAAATTTCTTTGTATTAAAGAAAGCCACTTATTAACTGAATTTTCTGTATCCTTGTCTTATTTCAGTGATGATCAGATATATATCTGCTCTGACTGCTGGCCACTGACTGGTAAATTGATCCCTTTCCTGGCTTGTGACAAGTGACCGTGGAAAGTGACTGCACAGATAAGACATATCTGTAATTTCCATTCTCCAAACCTCCTGAGTTCTGAAAGAAACCATGATTATTCTTTCTCTCTTTTTTTTTTTTTTTTTTTTTTTCCCCTAGGGGGAGTGGTATAAAACTGAAATGACCATTTTTGATTTTGAGGAAATTGAGTTTTATATTTAATAAATTATTCTGACAAAGCATTCACAACCTTTTTTTGGTTCTCTAATAATGACACGGTATGGTCAAGGCTGTCAAAGAGGTAAAACCTGGAGCAGAAAGGACTCATGTACATATTCCACCATCCTGTGGAGATTTTTTTCTGAGATAGTAAAAAAAAAATCTGTGTTCTCTACAGTAGCACTTGTATGATTGCTTTCAATAGTCACAAGATTGTCTAGTAAATACCATACATGCATGGCCACAGCTAGTGATAAAGGGAAATAAATAGGGTAGATTCAATTGTTGGAAAACCTGAAAGATTCTTCCAACACATTTATGTTTCTAAGTGTGGTTGCCAAGGCCTATAAGCATACACATTAGATTCTAGCACCTGGGTTAATGGTGGAACCAAGTCTGACAGCCAAGCCAAAACTGTCATGTAGCATACACTTGGTTGTAAATCCCTGAATCAAACAGTTTCAAGGACTTTTTTTTACAAGCTATCCAGGATCCTAGCTTGATCCCCATCGACTTTCCAGTATGTTAGAGCTAAAAAAATGAAAAATGCAGAGCTGGGAATGAAATGTACAGAGAACTGATTCAGATGTCATTTTCTGATACTGATAAAATCGGATACAGTACACAGGAAATGCTTCATCTTTTTTCTTCCACCCCCTATTTCAATTTTTAAGGAAAGAAACTCACGTTTTCCCATCTACAGAAAAAAAGGTGACTCATTTTCCAACTAAAACAATTATTTTTCTGAATCCGACTCCTCTTTTCCTAAATATTCAACAGGACCAGAGTGTACAGTTCTGAAGAAGTTTAGTCAGCTGTGCAGATTGACTTTTGAAGTGTAAAATAAACCTTTACTTAACAGATGTCAAGAATATGACTTTGTGCGATAATGACAGGTTTTGTAATAGGTTGGTGGTGGTTCTTTCTAAGTGGAATGAATGAAGTTTTGGTGCCAACTCTAAAAAGATGACAATATGATTATTAACAATTGACTGGAATCAGGAAAGAACAATCAACAAAACTGATTGTACATTTTTGTGTGTTTGGAAGACACAAATTGCTCACTGAATTGCACAGAGGTAAAATTATCTTTAATGGGTACACTCTTTCTTCATTTGGGAGCTGAAATAAAACTGAAATTCAGTGCCCAGGAAGACAATCTTAGACCTAGTCTTGAGACATCAGCCAAAGCTGACCTCTTCCCTAGGTCCATCTTCCTCTACAGGACCTGGATATCCTAATTCCACACTATTTTGATGACAGTTTCAAGAGCTGACTCATCCCTCATCCAGTCAAAACCAATTCACTGCTCCACTCATTCACATGACTTCTCTTTTGGGGAGAGAAAGGATCCACTAAAAGAATCATGGCTTCTACAGTCTTCCCAGGAAACAGGGCTGCTCCTGCTGTCAGCACAGTCAACAGCTCAAGAAGGACATTTATACCCCTCTAAATGTTTCACTTAGAGCCAAACCTTTGCTGTGCAAAATGCCAGCAGTGAAGGCTTGGGAAAGTTTATGCACCTGAGTTGAATGGCACTAACATTCCCTGCTGGCTGAACCCATTGGTATTAGGTATAGATTCCAGCAAACTTTCTCATCCTCCAAAAATAGCCCCATGGACTGTCACGGTGCTGTCTGGTTGGCTGCAATTGTTCTGTACTGTCAGCCAGAGTATATCATCCTGAAGTGGAAACAGAAATGTGGGCTTATTCTGTATGCAAAGAAAAGATGAGGGACAGTTTTGTCTCTGGTGGTCCTACACACAACTTGCTTGGCAGCAATCAGGAGCTGCTCTAGGCAGACCTGAGAGAATGGGTTTTCACAGAGGCTGGGTCCCCATTAGAAGGGAGTACTAACATGGACATGTGTACTGACTCTCTTATTTGCTGGCTTTGTGCCTGAGAGCCAGACCTGCTTCTATATATATCAAAATTTTTGAAGTCCCGTGGGAACAGCTATCCTTTGCCAGTGAAACCACATGTTGCTCGTCCCCCTGTCAGTGCTATGTTACCAGCTCCCAGCCCTGCCAGCTGACACACTGCTGAGACCAGCAGTGGAGAGGGTGGCCAGCCATCCCCCCCGCCTGTTAGGTCACACAGGGACCAGTGTTCATCACGTCTCCTGCTTTCTCATCAATGTCCTTCAGACTGGCCCCTCCAGCACTCCTGCTACTCCAGCTCACCTCCCTGTCTGCTAATTTTATTTGGAATTGTTTTTTTCCTGTAAGCTCCTCACTGCTTTGTTGAAATGACATATTTTCTTTGGTTGCTCCTAATGTCCCAGTCTACTATATCCCTGAGTATTCTGCACAGGGATGTGGGGAGGAGAGGGATGATGCAGAATCACCCAAACCCTTTGCACATGAGTACAAATCACAGAACCACAGAAGGGTAGGTGTTGGAACGGACTTCTGGAGATCATTGAGTCCAACCTCCCTGCCAAAGCAGGTTCACCTAGAGCAGGTTACACAAGAACACATCTTGAAAGTCTCCAGAGGAGACTCCACAACCTCTCTGGGCAGCCTGTTCCAGGCTCTTTCACTCTCACAGGAAAGAAGTTTTCCCTTATACTTTCCCTTATACTCTCCCTTATACTTTGTTCTGAGTAAGGAATTAATGCAGCAGGTCAGCAGTGGCTCTTCCGCAGCCGTCCTCATCTGCAATGAAAATCCATGTAAGTCCCCTGTAAATACACACCCTCAGCTTTTCTTCTAAATGCATGTTATTTACACACCAGCCCATTACAACAGCCCATCTGTCAACCCTCTTTCATTGCCACAGGTGGAGGATGAAAAATTCTTTTGAACAGAGCACTGAGGGTCTTTGGAGGAAAGCTTGTTTGCTGCTGTATAGCCGGGCCTCCCACAGAGCCAAGATCTGCAACCTTCTGGGGCTCCCAGCCATGGCTGGCCTTTAGTCAAACAGTGCCCAGGGCAAGCCAGAATTTCATGCCTTTCCAAAACGCTAATTGATTGGGGATAAACATTAACCTAGAATTTCAGTCCTGCACTCTAGTCTTAAGCATGCCGGGCAGCTGCCCAGCTAACCCACCCCTCAGGCTAACCCTACTTCAAGGGTCTTTGTATAAGACCCAGAAGGTCATGGAAGTTTAGTTCATTTTATGGTACAGACAACTACAAAGCATCTAAGCGTTTTTCATTTTTAAGACCCTCTCTTGAACTCAGAAATTGATTGTGAAAATATGGTGGACAGAAGCAGGGCATCTCCCGAGCTCCTGAAATGGATTCCCCGGTTCAGAGATCAGAGCAACGCACCAGCACCGCGGCCCAGACTGCGAACCGAGGCCAAGCAATTACTTAGATCACATACACACTTACAGTGACAGATAATCCACCCGTTCCCTGAACTCTTGAGAGACATCCCGTCCTTCCAAAAATGTCATCGCAGGTTCTCAGCAGATCTGGCAAAGAGTATGTGCAGTTTGAATACCACTGGCCCGAGTCCAACGCAGAGCATGTAAGTCCTGGGCTCACTACATCACTAGTGAGGGAATAAAGTTTCTAAGAGGCGGCTAGAAATCAAAGGAAGAATGACAGCCACTCTAAAGCTATTTGCTGAGAGCTGTAAGGTTGCTAGCCTCCCTTTTTTTTTTTTTTTTTTTTTTCCAGAATGATTCCATTACACAATTAAAACAGAAAGAACCTACGCTGGCACAAGTCGAACTGATAAATAGCCAGCATGTGGCAGACAGTCCTTAAAGCCAAGTTGCCTCTTGCCTTGTCCAAAGAACATATTAATTGCATTATTTTTTCCATTTCTTGTTTAATTTCTTTTCCTCATTCTGCTCATATCGAACTTTATTTACAATTTTGTGACATTCTTTCTCATCCTTTCTTTCTTTTCCTTTTATTTTTTTTTTTCCTTTTCTTTTCTTTCTCTATTGGAAACTATTCCTTCTATGCCTTCTACCCCTATTTCATCCTGGTAGAATGTGAGACCAGTAATGCTGAAGATAAACTTTTGAACCTAAGGTGTGTGAGTTAGTTCAAAACTAGGTAAAACCACCCAGAAACCAAATGTCCTCCTTATGTGGAAAGAAGAAATAGTAAGATAGGACATAGAGAAAGTGGTGCAGATAAACCTCTCATTCTCTGCAGCATCACCAGCTGAGGACATATCCACACCTTCCAGTGCAATACTACACCTTTGGCTGTTGCCCAAAACCACTGTAAGCAAAAGCACCCTGACACTAGCTCAGGTCCTGGAGATAGAACAGCTACATTTACGTAGCACTGGACCCTAACAAAATAACTCTGCATCTCAGCATGGCTAATTATCAAAGACAGAACATTATCCTGAAACCAGACGAGGAGCTGGCTTGGGAGTATCTATAGTATGTTGTATGGCACAATATAGATATGCCAAATCAAAGCTACTGTTCAGTACAATCCTTCCTGTGAATGCTACTCCCACAAATGTCAGTCAGACTCATATTTCTGACATGAAGTGCCCAATGACAGCAACAGTGAAGTGTTTGGGAGTATGCTGCCTTCCAACTTTTAAGTCTTTTATGTATTTAAGATGTATAGCTGTCAAAGACAGAAGTTTTTCCATTATTCTTTGTCCTTTCAATCTTTTATTTTGCAGCTAGGCATATTCTCTCCCATCTGCCTCCTCTCCTACTGATAGTTACGTTTTCTGCCTGTGGTGCATAAATGCAAAGTAATGGAATATGTGGGCAGGGATGAAGGGTCCATTAGACAAGAGAAATTCAGTGAAAACGTATAACCCTGGAATATTCACTTTCTTCAACCCAATCACCCCATCAGAGTCCTAATTGGCCTGTCTATGGCCCGTTTCAAACTCCAGGTGTTGAGATCTCTGTAGCTGGAGAGGGAAGTGTTCTAAAATCTGTCCCAGAAATATCTTATAGGGGACATAACAGCGGATCTATGTGCTCTTCCCAATAGATTTTCCTCTGTAATGTTTTCTTAGATTCATAGATTTATAGATGATAGAAAATATGTCCTGGCTATTTCATGTAGTCTTGACTATGGATCAGTTCTAACTATATACACATTCTTTTTTCAGGTGCTGCTCAGAGTCGGGTGGTGAGCCATGGTACAGAATGCTGTAATTCTTTTATTCTGCAGTGTCTGCCTGTCTTATTTGTAGCTGATGGCTAAATTTCTATCTGATACAATTGCTGAAATAGCTTTGAAATGAGAACTGCCTGTAACTGATGTAGTGATGTCTGCTAGCATTTGCAGAATCTAAATGACAAGCTCCAAACACTGGCCTCATCTAGAGTAGCATGTCCACTTCTGTTTATCCCTGTTCCAAAAAGACATACTAAAATTGGTGCAGGCCAGGAAAATTGCTCCCGCTTTGGCATGGAGAATAGATTTCATTTTAGAAGAGACTGAGAACAGGACTAAGTGAGAGGATAGAGACCAGCTTAAGCTCTCCTTAGAGTATAATAGCCAGATCACAGCACTCACTTCCATACCAGCTGGGTCACATCTGGACCATTCAGAGCACAGCAAGGTGCTCTCTCACACTCACTTGTGTCTGTATCCACACACAGATGCATGTGGCTTGTTTAGCCTAAGAAAGCAGAAGGTATGTTTACATCAGTGTTTTAATTCAGATCGATTTTGAAGCAGATTTCCTGACCTGATTGCTTCACCTTGCAGAACAGTTTTAGAGGGCACCAGATGGACTCCTTTTGGATGAAATTAATCTGGAATATGTGATGAAAGTTCATCTGGTGAGCTTCACCCACTGGTGGGAGTTCAATCCAAGGGGTCAGACTCAACCAAGAAGAGTAGGTAAGATTCCCAAATTGTTCGTAATGTGGGTGTGGACTTCTCAGCACTAAATTTTATTCTACGGATTTGGTCGTATTCAACCATGCTTCTTGCTAATGGAGACACAGCTAAATAATAATTCTACTTGCTGAGAAGCAAACCGAGAGACCACATGCTGCGCATCACTGCCCAGCTAGATTGTTCCGAAGACTCCTTGTTTAAAATTAGCTCAAGCATTTTCACACTACTCAAAGTTAACAACAGCGACTGTAGTGAAGAAATTACAAAGAACCATTAGAGTTATGAAATTCCGGATCATCTTTTCAGCAAGACAAAAAAAAAAAGGTTAAGGGATTTTAAAGGTTTTAACTTTATGGAAGGGATTACATGATCCAGCTGCTTGCTTTAAATGGGGGATGGAGAGGACTCTGTCATCCCAAGAGTTTTTTCCCACTTCTGCCTAGTTAGGAGGTGTCACTTGCTACACTTATTTCGCTATGTGCTAGCAAAGGACTAAAAAATAGTATTACAAATAGCAGTGAAATAAGAAAGGATTTATTTGAAAGACAACTTTGACTCTTTTTCCTCCCTGCAGTCATCACCAAGGAGCCACAACAAGGTCTCTAGCACCACACACAGAAAACCTGGGTCAAAAAGTCCCAAAGAACTGTCACGCCTGACTAAGGGATATGAATTTGGGGAAACCTAAAAAAATGCATCTTTGTTCTTAGACCTGATTTGAGTTCAAGGGAACCCTGAAAAAATATAGGATGGCATGTAGAATGTCTTTGGAATATAAATAAGCACCACCCCATGTAGATGGACTTTCTTTCATAGACCGTGGAATTATTTCCTTTTTCAGACAGAAGAGAGGCATAAGGAAGTTTCTTATGACCCTTTAATTCTTTGTCTTTATTTACAAACAAAATTAGAGCAGTTTGAAGGTTGCTGTAAATTTTATGGACTGGTTCCCAGGGAGTCATAATCTTTGTGACTTGTCAAAACATACCCAGCTCTGGCAATACTGTGATCACTGGAGCACACACAGTCTAGCTGGTACCTATGACTGGCAAGAAAATCAGTGCTGGTGCCCAGATCCTTCAGCCTTAACAGATGTTTACCTCTCCCAGGTACATGCCCTAGGCTGTTGTCAAAGGGAAGGAGATGTAATGCTGTGAAAAGTGTCTGTCGTGGACCCAGACACCAGGAACATTTCCTGCATGTCCAAAGGCTGAAGTGGCAGAAATTCTGGCCTTTTCACTGTTCACCTTAAACCTTTTGTTAGGTTATACTTGCTACCCAGGGAATTTTGCAGAAAGAACCAAGTACAGAGACATCTCTGAACAGTCAGTTCCTCAGCAGCAATGGAAAAAAACTCAGAGGTATGCAGAAGACATGCGGTTTTGTGATTAGTGAGCAGGATAGAGAGGTCAGGAACTCTGGGCTTCTTGTCTCTCTCACTGGCTTCCTCTCTGTCCTTGAGAATGCCACCTAAACTTCTGTGCATCAGGACACATATCCCTGGAATGGAGGTCATGAAATCTACCTACTCCTTACGATCTGATTGTTTTTATAAAGTCACTTTGGATCCTCAAATGACAGGACTTTACCGGTCCTAAGAAACAATAGTGTGGGCTGAGAGATATACAAAGCACATAGTTAAAGTTCCACTATAAAAGTTATTTAAGGAAAGTGTGGGTGTAAGCCTGTAAGCCTTCATGTTCAAGAAACACACTTTCTTTGTTTCATTATTCATTTCCCACTTGGCATTCAAAATATTTAGAGACTAATCATTTTAACACTTGTCTATGTTTTTTTTCCTGTGACTGAGGACGATGTAGTTCATAAAAGCTGAACAAGTTTTAAATAAGCAAAGTAAAAACCCGTGAACTTCAGAAATTTGAGCACAAATTAATATATTCTTTAAAGGGGGAAGTGTTTTTACTTACTGGCTGTGCTTGTGATAAATTGAATATCGCATGACAACTCATTTTTCAAGAAATGAGGAACTCCAGAAATATCAGTATGATCGTTACTTAATTCTGTAATTTTTTTTTAATAGCATTGGTTTGAATGACCTTCTTAAAGTGAATGATACTAAAGCATATATCAATAACAGTCTCAGGGAATTACATCAAGTACCATGTGTTGGCTCTGCCTGCTGTGTCTGCCCATCTCTTTTACTGCCACAGCTGTTTAGTGCTTCTTCAAAATCAGAATGTCTATAGAATTCCAACAAGAAGTAGTAAATCAAGCATCATAATCAGAGTTGTCTTGAAAGTCTAGCAGCGGGCACCAAATCCTCTGAATTCTCTGCTACCCAGCATTTATCCTACATGCATAAAGCTCAAAGGCTGACTTTAGGACAAATGATGGATGCTCAGATCATGTCCAAACTGGAGTAGGCATGGAGAAAAGAGCTGAGCCTGAAATCAAGATTCAGCTGGTTCCAGGATTAGTATTTTGGGACAGGCCTGTAAAACGTTCTGGGTGAATTTTAATTTCATAGAGATATGATCTGTACAAGCAACAGTATGAGGAGAACTTAAGCCAACACACAGATATGTAAATGTAACTGTCATTTCATATGCACTTTGAGACAGTATCAGTCAGAACTCATGCCAACAAAAATGATCTTGCACCTATCACTGTAGGCTGCCAGTTCCTGCCTTTATCTCACCATTTATTTAAAAGATGTGTAGATGTGGTGCTCAGGGACATGGTTTAGTGGTGGACTTGGCAGTGCTGGGCTAACAGTTGGACCTGATGATCTTACAGGTTTTTCCAACAGAAATGATTCTATGATTCTATGATTTCTCTGATGAAGTTCATAACAGTTCACATGGTTTGCTTTGCCAGAATTACAGAAAGAGCAGTGGGAGGACAGTGACAAACAGCAGATGCAGAAGGATGTTGGGACCTTTTAGTGAAATCACTGGCTCATGTCACTGTAAAATTGCAGCCTATGTCTGCAGCAGAAAAAACCCAACAACACAGTTTTCATGAAGGTGAAGTTTGTGTGATTTGTATGGCTACAAGACTCTTTATCTTTTTATCCATTTCTGTATGGGTTGTGACCATGGGGAAAATCAGCAATGAGCTTACAACAACCAGATGACTTGACTCCAACTTATAGTTTTCATTGTGATTTTCATAAGGACTTTTATTCTTTAAAAGAACTGGATGAAAAATACACTTTCTTTTACATTTTTTACATCAGAAGATGTTTCAGTCATATTGACCTGGTAGACATCTCATATGCAAGACAAAGCCAATTTTGCATTTCAGATTTCTTATGGAAACTCACCTATTCTTTAGGGCACCTGATTTTGACCTGGAAAATGTGCTCCTTCTGGTTTGAATTCAACTCAAAGCTAAACCACAGGGAGAGCTGAGGTCCAGAACTTGGACTAAAATCCCAATAAAAGAGCACAAGTGCCATTGCTGAGGAATTTCATCTACAAGTCACGTTTGGTTACATCTCAGTAAAATTCCAGATCAAATGCCTGTCAGTAACTGTACAAGGCAGATTCAAAACAATGTTCTGGTCACTTTTTGATTTCCTAAAATGTATACAGGCAGACAGACCCCTTTCCATCTCCCCAGCATTCCAAAGTCACTCTTCTGTTCTGTGACCCAGGTGCCACACCCATCTGAAAAGACAAATCTGCTCTCATTTCTGTTCAGAACAATGGTGGGATAGATGACCAGAAAGGGTGAATTTCTCAGCTGAGCCCAACACCATAGCATGTAGCTGAACACTCACAAGACCTGAAGATCTACAGCTCACCCACTGGGGGAGAAATCCTGCAGAGCTCTGTCTTAGAGTCCTTGTCTCATAAATGTGTCTACAATGGGCACTGAGTATTGCCCAGAACCAGTCAACCCAGACGAGACAAGGCCAAGGAAGTATTCATGAAGAACCAAAGATTCTTCAGAAAATGTGCAGAGTCCCTGTTTGCCCTGAGGCTGTGAAAGAGATGTGGTGCCACCTCAGCAACAGTCACTGCTTAGGATGTCCCTCAAGCAGCCTTCTGCCACTCCCAGTGTCTCTTCCATCGTTTTACAGAGACATTTGATATAGTTGCTGTCCATGGCAAGGCATTCTCCTCATTTTGTTAGCAACATTTGTGAAATCGCCTCAAAGGATTTTAGTGTACTCAGTCAGGATTTATGAATGGGTTTTAAAGCAGAAAACCTGCTGTTGAATATCCATGCTCAGTCACATTGATAACCAGACACTTAGATGGTTAAAATATAACTTCTGTGAGATGAGTTTCCTCCCACTTGGGCAATTACTACAAAAAGAGTTTGCAGACAGGGCTGTCTCACAACAGCCTTTCTTCCTCCTTGTCCATCCTATGGCTTCATAAATCACTGGCTGTGACATCATAATCTGTTGCTGTGGGAATCCTGCTGGTATCACAAACAGGGGATTACGACCTCAAAGTAGGAGCAAACAGAAAGAAGAGATCAGTTCCGTGAGAAACAAAACATCCTTAGGGAAGATTAATAGATCATCCTCCCAGACCTTTCAAGATCAGGCTTACCCACGTCCTGGAAACCTGAGATCAGATTCCAGATTGCTGTGTCTTGGTAACCTCATCTGCAGTGTCAAGAACCTACTGAAGACTCCTGTCACATCCCTCCACAAAAAGCTAGATAGGGATGCAAGGCAGATAAGCTTTTGCAATAAGTTATTAGGCAAAACGTAGACATTTGTGTTGACAGTGTAAAACTTCCCTGCCAGATAGGGTAAACCAGCTATAGTCAGATATAGAATCATAGAACTGTCACGGTTGGAAAGGACCTTAAAGATCATCTAGTTCTAACCCTCTGTCATGGGCAGGGACACCTCCCACTAGAGCAGGTTGCTCAGAGCTCCATCCAGCCCCATCCATATGCATTTAAACTGAGCTTATACAAAGAAAGCTCTGTTCAACTTCTATCATCTGCTTATTTATGACTTTATTTTCATCTTAAAAGAACATGCCACAAGGTTTTGGCCATATCACTGTGGACACCTATGAGAAGGGTCCCCTATGGGAACAGTTGCAGGATATACTCTATCTAAGCAGGGCACTTATATCTGAGTAGCAAAGGGACCTAGTGGGTCACAAGCATGTGTCAATAGTTTCATTCTCCTTACACTTGCTTCATTAAGAGGGGGGAGAATGCCTCAAGATGTTCAGTGCACCCATGCTATAGCTGACTGAGACCCCTGAGAGTTACAGCAGCTTTGGAACTCATGCCAGGGCTCTCAGCAGTAGTGCAGCTGGGAGTTGGTGTTCTCTATAATTTCCACACAGGTTTCTTCCAATGTTTATTCTTTACTACTAATCTACTTGAATAGAATTTGAAGGAAATGCAAGATCAGTAAAGGCATATGCAAATATAACTTTTTGCTTGTAGGTCATTGCCATAGAAACTAGTGCTACAGGATCTAGAGAGACATGGCCAGATCATCAGGGCACAGAAATGAGGGTCTCAACCTCTTGGGTGCAGTAACAGTAATACTTACGAAGGTTTACATCATTTTTTTAGACAAATTATTTATGTTCTTTTTCACAGCTTTCCTACCTTTTAAATAGGAATGAAAAACGCAATTTGTCTCACTAGAGTCCTAGGAGGAAGACTCATTTTGTGTGAGCAGGAAACTGGAGAAGACAGCACAAGTGATTTTGGGAGACTTTGCCCCAGGATTCAATCTCTGTTCCAGATTCAGGCCTAAGGAGTCTTTACATACCTAGACTAGGGACCTTTCTCTGTTAGTGTCTCAGGGCAATAACTGAGGGTCGCCCAGCAGACCCTTACTCTTCACGTAGTGTTGGGTCTGACTGGAGTCAGTCTGCAATACTCTGCATTGTATCCCACACCGTGTACAATACTGCTGCACCACCTACCAGCATGTAGGGGAAGGAGGGAGCCCGAAGGAACTGCTCTTGAAGCAACGCTACTCTCAGCTGTCCGTGACATTACCCCAGGCCCCCTCTAGGTTCAGCTTGTCTATTTAGTAAAATTAAAAATGTGCTTCTTCAAAAGAAACCGTTCTAGCTGAGGGTGTAGTTAGTCAGTGAGCAATCTTAGACAGCACTGTAGCCTAAAGCAGTCTTTCCCCCACGCTTCCTGCCTTATGTTCTTGATGCATCTCTTGTGCTGGCAGTAGCAATTGCATAGCCTCATAACACAGAAAACTAATACCTTTTTTTCCGTGTGTTTTTCAGACAAATCAGCTTGTTCATATAATTGACAATACGACAGCTAGCACTGCCCCAGGGGAAGGGAACGTGTGGTCAGAGGCACGGGGGAAGAGCTGAACTGCTGCTTTTGGCAGAAGCCCACATTCAGACTGGGCTAAACTGCTGAGGGAAGAGTTCCCTTACCTACCTATTTTGTCATCATTCTTTTGCCTTCTTTTACCATCAGTCTCGTTCCTCTGGGGAGGTACCAAAGGACTCCATTTAAATTTTGTTTCATTAAACTTTGTTTCGTGCTCTGGCAGGAGGGGTTGGACTCGATGAGCTTCGGAGGTCCCTTCCAACCCCTACCAGTGATTCTGTGATTCTGTGATTCATTACAGCTGCTTCCCAACTTTTCCTGGGCAGGTGAACATACAGGTAATGTGGAAGTCTGTATGTATTACACCTTGAGAGAGTACTGGAGTGGAAAGTACTTGGGAAGGCTGAAATAGTTGTTGAAAGCTATTTGCTGTCTGGTTTCTAGGAGACAGCATGACTCATTGCATCTTTGCTTGTAGTCTGCACCCCTCAACCATTTATCAGCTAACACACTTGATCAAGACTGATAAAAAATCTTTTAGAAAAATTATAGAGAGCTGCACTACAGAATGGGAAGATTAAAGTGTGGAAATAAAATGATTGCTGAAGATAAGGTCTGTTCCACTAGCATCGAAGAATGTAGGCTCACATTCATCCCAAGGGATTTATTGGTGGAACTCCCACTAGTGCAAGTAATAAATGCGTGCATAAATTGCTTTGTATCTTGACAATTTTCCCCTAACCATGCTTTGACTGAACTTCACAGTCAGCAGTCTTTCTGTATGTGGGTGGGTGCGTGTCTTTAAATTATTTTTGCCATTATTTCATTCAGCACTACCTAAATATATCAAAACTAGAAAAGAGTCTTAATTTTAGTTAAAAGTATCATTTACATATACACACCATTATAAAAACAATAAATAACAGTAGTAGCAGTAATAACAGTAATGGTCCAGAGCATGATTTCAGAACCACAAAAGAGCAGACGTGGATTTGGTGCAGTAATCATAAATAAGTAATAGCTGGCAATTAACACATTGCATTTCAAGCTCTGAAAGGAAAATGACACTAGTGTGATAAGGCTGCTTTCTGCAGCTCATTTAGAATAAAGGTGTAAATGGCATATATGACATTTCATAACTGTATACGCCAAGACATTAGAATGCAGGAAAGAAGGCAGACACATCACACATAGGTTACAAAGGAAAGTTCAGCTACTGCTGTAGAATGTACGGATTCGGTCTTATAAAAACAGTGTTCTGAATGCCTTTTCTGACAAGTAAGAACATGTTGTCAAACATTTGATTCATCAAATGTTATCTTCACAATACAAGAAAAGTATTCTAAGCCCCGACAAAGCCCAGAAAACAGAAAATAAGATAAACCAGAACAACTTCTCTGCCTATCCAGGAAAAAGAATCAATAAAAATGACCACTGAAAACAAGAACATTTCTTTTTAGGCAAACATAGGGCTTCCATTTTGAGGCTGATGAGGTAAAAAGCTCATGCTGAATTTTAAAAGGCACAGCTGATGAATATGAGTGACATTTTCTACAGTGTGTACCAGCTTTAGAACAGCAAACTCTGGTTTTAAGTGGTTTAGATGCCTATGAGTGACACGTTCAAGAAGGAGATGCTAAAAGTCAGGGATATGCATCAGAGATGTGCACCAGAGTGCAGTTTCACAGATTCACAGAATCACAGAACGTTAGGGATTGGAAGGGACCTCGAAAGATCGTCTAGATCTAGATTCAGATCAAACAGCTCTCCCGAACCCAAGCGGACTCCAGGTAAGGGGGTTTGTATGAATGAAAAAAAAAAAAAAGGAAGAAAAAAAAGAAAAGAAAAGAAAAAAAAAGAACAAAACTCTGGATGAGGTTATTATATTCAGCCCAGCTCCACCTTGAATGGACAGGCAGCTGCTCTCGGTGTAGAGGACGGCTTGACACCACAGTGTTGCTAGGCAAACTGGAACCAGCGACAGCTTCCTCCAGACCAGAGGCTCCGCTGTGCCACGGCTGGGCAGCCAGCTCCAAAAGGGAGCAGCCACCCGTGCAGGGCAGCCTGGCAGAGAGCTGGGGGCCATGGCAGCCCAGTCCAACCCATGCCCTCCGTGCTTGGACCTGCTGCCTGTGACTCACACTGAAGCTTGGCCTGCTTTCTCAAATGTGTTTTTCTTTCACTAGAAAGGCTGGCGGATGAAATGCTTTCTCCAGCTTCAAACTTCATGGTCTTGGTTCGGTAGAATCTCTACGCGCACGCATACAAAGGGTCCACAAAAGTATTTTTGAAATATGTGTTAACTTCACCCGCAAAAAGACTATACCAATTAAATACACAGCCTGCCTCCGAAGCGCCTCTGCCACTTTACTGGTAAGTCTTAGATTTACCTTGGATATTTCCAATTTAAATGATTCAAAATTAATACATGACTCATTTTGCTGGCCGTGGCTTAAATTCCTCTGCGTCTCTATCAAGACTCCTTAGTGCTACAGCATGAAATATACAGAAGCGAGGAGGGGGAAAAAAAAAAAAGGCTGGTGCCCAGGTGATCTGTTCTCCCCTAGCATGTGGGAGAAACAGGTTCTTTTCCAACCCTCTTGTTCCCCAGGCTGTCATGGGCACCAAGTGCTGCAGAGATAGCAGCAGCAGCTTCTCCAGCTGATTAACCAGAGACAGTGACAGACTTTAACAGGAGTGCTACCCGGCACTCCAGAGCCAGAAGAATAGTTGCCTCAAAATAGAAGCAGATGGGTCTGCGTGAAACGATGGGACTTTGGAATTCAAAAAAGTGTGTTAGTGGGGAGGGAAAGAGGGAATTGTGTATCTCATTTTAAAAGGAATATGTACACTCTGTCTCTTACTATCTTTTCCAGCAGGAAGATAAGGAGGTCAGGCTGTGCTAAAATATAATGAGCTGTGTAAACTGCGATTTTAAAATATGTCGAAGGCTTTAATAGCAACGGTAGAAGATATTTACGAAAGTACCATGTTATAGATCATTTGTACAGGGATAATTATCCTGGTAATAAAACTAAATAAGAACAAGTATGTTTTTTTTTCTCTCATATTTGGAGCAAGTCGAGTGGACTCCGTGGAAAACAGAGGAATGTCCTATTTTACAAATCAGGTCTGAGTACAGAGCTGAATTTTAAATTTGCCATTGACATTTCCTGAGTATGGAAGATATTTGCTGGTGTAAGGATCAAACTCTCAAGTCAGTAAGCCTGCGTCTCCAGCAGCTTTTACACCAGGGTAGCTCCTTAGATCTCAGTGAAATTGATCTAGATCTGTGCTCTGGTAGCTGAAAACAGAATTATCAGCAAAGGATGGATTCACATTCACTGTAGAAAAAACTAAGGATTGGACCTTTATTTGTTGATCTGATCTTAATATAGCAAATCTGCATCCTAAGGGCATGTTGCAGGGCTTGATACTGCTCTGACATGGAAGTTACTTGTTCCCCCCCTATATCACAGGTAGTAGTGCTGCAGTGTCCTCCAAAATGCTGAAAATTACACTTAGCACAGGATTCAGACCATCTTTGGTTACAGACCTGTAGAAGTTCACACTATGTTAGAAAATAACATGAGACTGGACCCATCTTCTGACTCTGCGCAAACTTTTTTTCACGCGCACACGATTAAACTCTCTCAGCCCCCAGAGCAGACTGACCACATTTAATATGCTTATTGAGGATGTGTTTGGCCCATGCTGAGCCCTGGCCTGTGCGTGGGCACTGTCTGGGAGAGCACTGGGATGTCGCTGATGGTGCAGGCAATGTGACCATATGGATGGTCATGCACCGGTGCGCAGGGCAGCGTGGTAGCCTGGCTCAGTTTAGCAGTATAAAAATAGTGTCTCAGCCTGTCTGCTGCCTCTTAAATGCCCTTCTTAGAGAAACTGACACCTAGAGATGTCCATTCTCCTCATTGAGTTTAGAAAACGTTTATGGTGACTAACTCAGACCTAGACTGTAAGTTTCTCACGCCTAAAGTGAAGTACTTTCTAACCAGAGAGTTTCAGGGGCACCATATATATTGATGAAGGGAAAAAAGGGAAAAGAGGGCAGATTTCTTACTGCATGTGCTTGGATTTAGTATCTGGTAAAGCTGAGTCTTTGTGTAAAGAAATAAAGACTGAAAATCAGGCAGTCTCTGCCACATGTAGATCGATGCAGAAGCAAGTAGTCACTGAGTCAGGCAAGATGCTGACACCATGCTTTTCTCCTGTCTGCTTTGTAAGCAATATAAACAGTAATAGACATTGTATCATTTTAAATTGCCTCGTTGAATGTAATGCTGATTTTAGACTTGGTTTGAGCCTCCTGGCTACTACGGAGCAGAGAATATTTACTCTCATCTTAGAAGATTTTACCTGGCGAGACAGAGCGAACAGCAGTCAATACCATTAGGGTGAGCAAGATCCTTCTGCACTCCCAGCAATTCTTCAGGGCATCGTCCCTGCAGAACCCTGGGGGAATCTCGGAATCAAGTGGAAAAACAGAGTAATGGGCATGTCAGTGCAGACTGATTAATCTTCAGTCAAGTTAGAGTTTGGGGGACACACAGACATTTATCGTAATGTAAGGAGAGTAAGCCCCTGCTTACTGCCCTTCTTACCTAATGCTTGCCATGGTCTCAGTACTCACTTAGGCCTGGCAGACACCCAGAGAGAGATGCTGATATTCAAAGCTGCAGTTGCTGATTCTTTGAGTGTCCCTTGATGCATCTGATTAAAGCAAATGATCGATACTAAACTTTGAGAAAAACTAGTGTGGGGATGTTAAGGATGACAGCCCATGAATAAATAACTCTGATAATGGCATTTGTCTTACTATATAGCTCATTCATAATTTAGCAAGAATAATGCCCATTAAAGAACACCTAGAATGATCACTGCCAAAATAAAGAGTTAATTGGTTTCTATCTTCTGGGAACTCACTCATAATAAGTTCAGTATGGAAAACTGACTACGAGCTTCTATGTAGTAATTATAGAAGTATCTACTCTCCAGGTTACCATATCCTCGTTTGGTCTTTCTTCAGCACTTTTTGGACGTCTGCTTTTGATATGTGTTCTATAACTTGGAAAGGAAAAACTTTGAGAGAGGTCCCATCTCTTTTTCACAAAAACAGGGAAGAATTCAACCCAATCTCCACTGAAGTAATCAGAAAATGATTTGGGTCCCAAAGTAAATTTCATGGCACTCTTAAAGTAAATACTGGTCCTTATTAAGCAAATCAGTGTGTTGTATGCTAAATTTAGAGGAAAAAATAACCCAGTTATGTCAGAGGAGTTATGTACTTTAATAAAATGTAGCTTGAATATTCATACTGTACAGTCATGTAGCGCCTATAAAATGTTTCCTGCCCCACCACCACAAAAACAGTTTGCAGATGTCTTTTAATCTAGAAATGCTGTCTGTCTAAGGCAAGAGGAGAATGCCAATACCAGAGCCTTGCTTTAACGAAGTACAAGTGGTTTGTATTTTCACGAAAGGCTTGTGCATATGCACAGACACATCTGTTCACTACGCAGCCCCACAGCCTGAAATGGATAACACTGGCTTGGGGAATTAATGCCAGCCTCCCTTGAATAACAAACATTTGTACTCTTAACAGTCTTCACAGCACTAAAACAGGATACAGTTCTTTGAACATCATGTCAAAATACAAAGTACTATCTGATCTTGCCCTCACTGGCTGGTCACCTGTTTCTATTTAACATCTTCTATTTAAAAGATATAGTATGACGGTGATGGACCCAGTGTGTTTCAGAAGCATCCTGGAGCAATACTTCACATGGAAAATTATGGTGTCCCGTAGAGCTTCACATCTACCTCAACTATATTAAACACTACATAAACCAGTCTGAATTCCAGACGTTCTCTCTAGATATTGTAAGTATGCTATGCCAGTATTTATGAGATCAAAACCATGCCAAGGCTTTAAATCCATGATTCTAAATAGAAACTTTGGGTTTTGCACAAGACTAAGCTCTCAGTGCACTGCTTAAACATGCCACAGCCTCAACCTTGAATGTGACCACAGATGTCACCACCATCACTTCTCTTGAGTCAAAATAGAGAAAAGCAGGAGGGTATATAACAGTGTCCTCCAGAGCTTTGCTTTTAGAGACCAAGCAGTTCAGGTATTGAAATCCAATGACTTCCTACAGAACAGTTCATCTGATGCCTCTGTCCCCAGACCCTGGCAGGGCCTCTTCTGCCTCTCATGTGTGGGAGTCAACATTAGAAAACAGCCATTGTTAACTGACACTTTTTTGGTCAGAAACAGTTTCACAGGCCTGAAGGAAGAGGCCAGGGAGGTGTGTGAGAGGGGAGGGGAGGCAGCCCAGCTCCCCTCAGGCCCACTAGCAGCAAGGTTTACCAAGATCTCGAACAACGCCCAGGGTTTGCACTGCTATCCTCCTGTGTCATCATCCCTCACATTGCTGAGATTTCCTCCTCTCCTTCCAAGCTATTTCTGTCTTTTTTTTTACCTGCTTAGGTTTGTAGGAGTGCTGAGAGAGGAGGGCTGAAGTATCAAGACGGATGGAACAAAAGAGGAGACAGAAGAGAGGGTGTAAGTTGTTTGTGTTCCTTTGGTTCTGTCCCCCTCGACAGAGGTACCCCAGGATAAGCACTGTCTGGCACAAGGTAAGGGGAACCATCACAGGGCAACTGCACACACACACACAGAGCTGTTCTGGGGGAAAACCATGCAGGTTGGAATCCTTTGAGCTCACACTGTTTCACCTCAGGCCAAGGGGTTGTGTCATGTGGGTTTTTTTCTGGTGTTTTTTTCTTTTCCCCAGGGGAAGATGGGGTTTTCCTGGAATAATACGTGTGTGTTTCCATGTGCTGAATTGTGCTTTCCTCCTGTGGCTGTCCAGAGTGAATTGTGGAGGACTGAAGCACAGTAATGTGGAGAGCTCATATTGCGTATACCATACGAGCCATACCGGGGAGATTTTAATCTCCAAGGATAGCAGTCCAATACACTTAATGAACACTGTTACCTTCTATTATTTCCTGTAAGAGAAAGCGGAGAGAAATGATTCACTAAGAAAATCTGCATAATTAGGGTCCATCATTTCCTACAGGCAGGAACATCAGAACACTTTCCCCCACCCTGTTAGCAATTCTTCTCAAGTAGCTGTTAGCTCCTCTGTCTCTGTAAAGGGCGAAGGCAGAGCTAATGCCAAAGAAACCTTCACCAAGAGAACTGCTCCCCCCTTGCCGCAGCTGCCACTGCTCCCCTCGCTTTCTAACTGCATATATTTTCTGCTTAGGATACGTCCAGCTCAATTTCATTTTCTCTTACGATGTGTGGCTTTTATGTCAATTTATAAATCATATAGTAACCACAAACTGAATTTTGGTCTGGCAGCTCAGGAACAGTATGGCAGCCTGCTGAGGTCTGGTCTTTGCCAGGATCTGCCTGATGCCATGGGAATGGCACAGACCACCTCTGGATTAGTCCTTGAGAGCAACGGTCTCAAATTCCTGCTTTGGCCAACTTCTGATTTGGCTCTGCCTCTTTGCTAGCAGACAGGCTGACTACTGTGTGCCGTTCACGTGGAAGGGATTCTCCAGCCAGCGATCACCAAGTGGGGAAGAGGGAGGGAAAGGGGATGTTGAATATCATTCAAAAGGGTGTGGGAGAGATGTTAGAAATGTACAGTCATAATTTATGTATTTCGTACTACTTTACCAGGAGTCAGTGGCATACATTTCTTAACACTAAAATAGTTTCTAGATAGTCCTGTAGTACGGGGTAGAATTCACTGCTACCAAAAATGTGAGGTCCCATTCCACACCACCCTTCCCAGTGTTGAAACGCTGCTTTTATTTAAGGCTAGCTATGGCATATATTTGAGAGACCCTTTTCTTTTCCCTGTGCTGGTTTAGTTCACTGCTCAGGCAGCAAACTAGTTCAGGGAGGGTGGAGAAAAGGCAGGGAGAGGGTGAGATTTCTGTTAGCTCAATGAGTTAGAGAAGCCCAGGGACACATCTAGAAAATGACAGAGCGAGTGTAAAGGAGAAAGTAGGGCCTTAGGGCTAGGAACTGGGGAGGGGAAGAGTGTGGAGAGGAGATAAACACTTCAACAGCAACAAACTCTTTTACAGTCTCATTGCTCCTAGGACAAGGCTCTCATTTGTATCAGTATGAAGGTAGGTCATACCAGTGTAGGACAAATATAAGGGCATCATCACAATGATTTTTCACAAATACTTTTCTGTTTTTAAAACCATTTCAACATAAAAAATCACCTATAAGCAAAGGTTGGTGGGAGGAGACTTAAAATGTGCGAATCAGAACTGAGTTTCTCTTCCTTCTGAAGCTCTCAGCAGCTTATAACATCATCAGAGCTGGGATGCCTCTCTTGAGGATGTCTGCAGGCATGCTCTACCTTCAAAACTTTTCCCAAGGTTTTTCTCAGTCAGCTGTTTGTATTTATGTCTTATTCTCTTATTCTGCTATTGTTTTTCTTGGTCTGCACACTGATAGGAGAGGCTTGGAACTTGGATTGCTTGATATGCTTAATATAGTTCTTTTACTATTTTATGAGCTTTTAAAATAAATCATATGACAAGTGAACAACATAAAAATCTTCAAAAGAAAATCCTCAGAATATTACGCTTTATGTAGAGTCAATCAAATTAGGATATCAAACATATCTTCTAAAAAGTGTTCTTATGACAACAGATGATCATAATCTCAACTTTCTGGTGTCACACATGGACTACATACTTTCTAGCTTGCTTCTATTTTTATTTTTTTTTTTGGTCTCTTTTGATTGCTAATGTATTGAATTATTTTCTCTCTAATGTTCACCCACCTTCCTCTGATTAGTCACTCGATATATTACCTAAAGAATCATTTTGCACAGCTCCACACTCCAGTCCAGCACAAGTGGGAAGTTTTGATAAATCAAGAGAGAAAGCCTTTCCCTGTAAGGCTGTAAGACTTAATCAGCCTGGGTAAGTTTTGTGTACAGCTGTAAGCACCTCATTTTTTGCACTAAGCCTTCAAGAGTTAGAAATCAGCCCCTTTGCATTCCACCTCTTAAAATGAGGATAATTACCCTCAGCTCTACAGTAGCTGGAAACCTTAAAGCCTGTGCTGCATCTAAAGACAGATTGAAGTATTTTCTCCTTTTTTTGCTTTTTCTTTTTTCCTTCCAGTACTACTAATACTGTTACTGCTTTGTAGTTCAATGGTAACTTTTCATAAACAATAGTGTACTTTGTAAATCAGGGTCCTCTTCTGGGCAACAATAAATGGTCAGATTATATTAGCTCTTTTTGTGACGTGATTAGTTTATTATAAAGTATTCAGCAGCCCACATCTGTGGGAAGGGGTGGAATTGTGAAGAGGAATAACAAATGGCAATCTGCCACTCACAGAGACCACAGACCTCACTGCTTGGTCCAAAAAGCAACTTCATGAGATTTCTTATCTCTTCTGAAGTTTCACACTAAATCGAAGACTCGACAAGAACTTCCTGTCCCCCTTGTGAAAGCCCCTCACCTAGAAGCTGTTGGAAACTTGTGGTCTTCAAAGGTGAGATTTAAATATCAGCTCTCCCCTTGTGTCACTTTGCAATACAAAGGAACCTCTGAGCTTTAATTGTCAGACAAAAGAGACTGTCTTAACCTACACAGTCCCTTTAATTAGGGTCTGCCTGTGTATACATCAGTGACCTTTAATGGCAGGCCGTTAGTACCTTTAAACATTACACCCTGATTGGTTTAGAGTCTGTGTGCAGAGAGGGTTTTCAGTACTAAAGGTCTCTTTAATCTAAGGGAAAGGATAATAAGATCCACTGCCTGGAAACAAAAGTCTGCAGAATTTTGTACCTGCTTGTTTCACATTGAAGCCACCTTGCCACTGAAGCATCTTCTTCCACGTTGGTCTCTCTTGAAAGCTAAAGCCCCTTAGTGTTGACAAAATTAAACCAGTAAAGAGTGGTAGATAGCAGGAAAGTAGTGTAAACTGCAAAGAGATAGATGTCTGGGCACAGAACTGTTTATGACTCAGTTAACAGACATCAGCTGAATCATCGTAACTAACACTCCCCTAGGGCTCTGTTATGCTGTATGGGCTGGATTCTTTCTCTTGCTCCTGGCTACTTGATCCCCAGGCCTGTCCTCCCTTTACCCAATGATACCACCACCAGTGCTTGTGGGGCAAGGGAAATAATTCTGGGGCAGAACAACAATGAAAAAAACCATCCTAGACTTCTTCTCCCTTAGACCAAACAGGATTTATTCACTGATGTGCTTCATGGCGAGACCCCACCAACTGCTGCACCCGCAGAGGCAGGGAGAGGGCTCTTGTGGTATAGCATGAGGAATAAGTGCTTCAGGATAAAGCCTCTCTGTACTGCTGCCAAGCATTTAACTTTCTGTTTAGTATGTTGTTTTGCAAGGTGAAGCAGTCTAGTTTAAAATTGGAAATTATCAGCATATTTATATGAAAAAAAACCCCCAAACCTGAAGTACTGAAATCAGTAAAAGATTTAAAGTTTAGCCTCAGTTCTCTGGCCAGGACTCCTTCTGCTAGAGGATTTCCATCACCTTCAGCTTCCCAGTGAGAAACCCCTACCTCTGGTTATTGACAAACTCTAGTAAGCGTGAGCCTCCAAGTACCTGGTGACCACAACTGGCACAGTGATGTTTTTCAGGCCTTTGACTAGGGAGTTCTTTTATAGTCCACTTAAAGGAAGCAGGTTTACTCCCAGTTGGATCAGGAATACATTTACTATTTTAAAATGTAGTATTTTATATTATACTTATATATGGTCCCCTTTTAATTCACCTAAAGATTACCCCTATAAATTCCCCAACGCTTTGCACCCTTTCAGGACAGGCTTAGCTGGTCACCTTCTGGTCTCTAACGCTCTGACATCCCAGAGACTAACTGTCATTTCCCACTTCACAGTCTAGCACAGAAACACATTTTCCTTTTCCACAGACATTCCAGCAATGGAGACTCTGGGATCCCACCCATGCCTTTACCTCTTTGACCACTGTGAGCCTCCCATCTATCCCCTCAGGCTACCTCATAAAGATTTTCAAACTCCATGCTTAGAAGAAAAGCAAAGACCTAGCAGGCCTCAAAACATGGAGTTTGCCAAGCCTACTGCACTCCACATAGACGCCAGAAACCCTTGGGTGAGGACTTTGAGGAGTTCAGAGGTGGATAAGAGATAATTACTAACATTCCAGTGCTGAAGGTGCCACAACCACTTTCAAACAGGAAGCTCATACAGTCCGTGAAGGCATCACCTCAAGTCATATTCTGTTGCAGATTCTGCACCTGACTTGGATAAGACTGGGAAAACCAGTGTGTGGGGATCCTCAGGAACCAGAACAGGAGCCTTTTCAGCATCCTGATCCTGCATAACCATTAGGTGTTCCTTCCTGCAGACAGAGAAACAGCTGGTGCCACTTGTATAACTGTGGCCAATGTGAGAAAATGTTCCTTTACCTTCCTTTTGCTTCTTGTTTTCCCCTGGTCTTCTCCTCCTGTTGGCCAAACCTGCACACAAAACTCTCTTCTCTTCTCCCAGACTTGTTATCTGGCTTAGGCAGACACCCAAGTACCTCCAGATTCCAAAGTTTTTAGCATGCATTCCAGGAACCAGTGATGCTTTGTGCAGTCCTCCTCCCAACCTCCCCCTGCCTACCCCAGGCAGCTAACTCCACAACAGAGTTTTCAGTTATCCACAGCTCAGTTTTTTATCATAGCAATACCCACCAGGGTTCCTGGAGGAGTCACGACCATGAGAACCAGCCTCCTCATTTAGTACTGTAAGCACTGGAGAAAGCAAACATGGGCCAACGCCTGAATGCACATGTGCTCCTGACCCTTCCCCTCTCAAAGCCCAAAATAACTTTTTTAGGAGAGCAAAAACATGGTTAGTCACCAGTCACTGCAGATAAGCATTTGTAATCTGACAGTGGTGGGTCATGTTTACTCGTGAGATAAGTTGGAGGCTGAGGCACAGGAAGTCCTCTGGCCAAGCTGTAATGTTTGTGAGGATGCCTGGCCTCTCCCCAGTCCTGGAATTAGCAACATCCCTTTTTCAACCTTGCAAGAGCTCTGATGGCACAGCTCTAATTCATGCAGGGCAAGTCTTTGCAAAGATGCTTTTTTTGCCACACAAACTGAGGATATGGCATTTATAATGGGAATTATCTGGGGTCCTATACAGCCTATATGTCCAGTCAGCTTGACTACAACTCTGCTTTCTTTTGCTTCCATGCAAGAGTATTGTTCACAAAGCAGTGTGCATGCCACAATGGGAAATGTCTGGGGCACCAAGGTGCCTATCCAGAACACAGGCTGTGAGAGTAGAAAAGAACTGCTGGGCATCAAGTGTCTAAAGAAGAAATATTTGTGAATATGGCAAATTGGAAATGGTTGGGAGGTCAAGAACTTCACTCACAGGCTACTGAAAAAGTACAGGAAAACATCTACTTGGTGCACTTCTTACCTTTCAAGCATGACACACATGTTGGTGATTATAGCCTCCTGCTAACCCTGAGTCAAATAGGAATGGTGTCCAGTAAGAACTGGAGTTCATTCAGATGACATGGTGAAGTGTAGATAGAGAGGCCCAAGTGGATGATCTGCACCCAATTAGAGGGTAAAATTGCAGTGTAAAAAAAAAAACCCAGAAAGTATTTTATGCTATCTTGTGAAGAAAGATTGAATAGTCCCACCTTTACTACAACCTCTTAACATTTCAGCCATATACAATGGTATACTGCACCACTGGTGAGACCACAGCTTCTCTGTGGCAGGCAAGGACAACAGTCTTGTGACAATGGCTGTCACATGTTCTCAGATATATTTGAAGAATTGCTCTTTCAAAATTCAGGATCTTGGCTGTTGCAGCAGATGAAGTGGGTTTTCCTCTCCATCCATAAGCCACTGAAACATCCCAAAGCCCAACTAGTTGGAACTGATGCTATTCTGCACTGGAGCTAAACTGTACCTATCACTCTTTGCTCTTGAATGGGCATTTAAATCCTTTTTTTTATATTTATCTTACACTTATATTTCAAAGCCTTTCCCAAATACTCGTTGCCTGGTTTTGTTCTAGACAGAAGTACTTTTCTTGTGACTCAGAAGGTTTATTGCTCATTTCACCTAGCACCTACCGAAATCAATTGATGAATGGGGTTTCCATGCAGTGGCCTGTCCATGTGTGACAGACAGACCCAAATGTACTTACGTTGCTGGCAACCAAAGGAGTTTGCCTACAGCAGACGTGAATTTCATACGGGGAAAGATCAATCATTTAAAATTACAATTAATGAGGGAGGTAGAATAGCAAAAGACATCCACAACCAGTAGAGATGTGTGCCAAGCTTTTTATAATTTACTGGCCATTTTTTTGACAGGCAAGGACATTACTCTTTTTTTTATGACTGCCCACATTTTGTAAGAGGAAGCATTGTGGCTTTCAGAAAGATTGTGCTGGTTGGCAGTTGTTGCCAACCAGTCTGTGGGTCTCTTCTTAACCATGATGCTCACCACCACTGTCAGTGACTGTAAGCAGGATTTCTCTGTTAAATGAAGACATTGACAGTGTCTGCTGTCCAGGTTGCCCTTAATAGTGAGTATCTGGTTAATATGTCTGGTTCTTACGGAAGCCTGAGGTGAACTGTGTGGCTGCAGAAGTCTGCTCTGGGGATAACTAAGGTTAAGTGAGATGAATCTGAACTTGTTTATTTGCGGTACAATCTCTTCCAACAAATCCACCTTTATTTTCTGCATCCTCAACAGACCAGAGAGAGTATCATAGAATCATAGAATCATTAAGATTGAAAACAACCTTCAAGGACATCAAGTCTTACTGTTTTCATTACCACTAAACCATGCCCTGAGGTGCCACATCTAGATGTTTTCTGAACACCTCCAGGGATGGTGATTCCATCCCCTTCCTAGGCAGCCTGTTCCAAGGCCTCAACACTCTTTCAGTAAAAGTTTTTTACTTAATATCCAAATTAAGCCTTCCCTGTGCCAACTTAAGCCCATTTCCTCTTGTCTTATCACTAGTCACCTGAGAGAAGAGACCAACACCCACCTCACTACAACATCCCTTCAGGTAGTAGTAGAGAGCAATAAGGTCTCCCTTCAGCCTCCTCCAGACTAAACAATCCCAGCTCGCTCAGCCTCTCCTCATACGACATTTTCTTCAGATCTTTTACCAGCTTTGTTGCCCTTCTCTGAACTCGCTCCAGCACATCAATGTCTTTCTTATCCTGTGGTGGCCAGAATTGAACCCAGTGCTCAAGCTGTGGCCTCACCAGTGCCAAATACAGGGGCACCATCACTGCCCCACTCCTTCTGGACACACTGTTTTTGATACAGGCTAGGATGCCATTGGCCTTCTTGCAAGACATCTTCATTAAGTGTCTGTTTACGTTCCCGTCTTTGGGCAGATTGCTATCATCCTCCCAGAAAAGGATGCAAATATCTGGTAAACTGAGTATTTCACAAATGTCCATCTTCGCCCCTTAATCTTGGAGATTTCTGATTTGCCACTTCCAAATATCCCATAAACACTAACTATTGCAGTGAAACATATTGCGGTGAAACGGAGAAGGCATAATTCATGGGACCCTTTCCTTCAACTTAGATTTTAGCTCACAGCCAATGCTTTCACATGGAATTACAATCGGACAGCTGTCCATTTCCATGACATTTGCTAGTCTGGGACATGACTGGAAAGGATCTTAGATATTTGATTTAGTGGGTAAGTACTGCTTTGACTAATTTGGCTATGTGAACTCACCAGATGCAAATGTGGACATTTTGGAAAGCACCTGCTGTCTCCAGGGTTATTTGTGAAAATGAGGTGCTGTCTCTCTTGAGGCTTATCTTGGCAAACAAAACTCAGTAAACCAAAGCCCAATATTGCAAAACATCTCTTACTCTTTTACATGTCTGCTTTAAACAAACAAAGAAACAAAACAACAACAAAAAAAAGCAAGACCATCTAGATTCCAATTAAGTTAAAACAACTGAAGGATGTAGAGAGAGAGAGAAAAGGAGAGAAGAATATTTCAAACAAGCTATTTTTGGTTTTGCCTTCACAAAACTCTTTCTCTTTCTCTCTCTTTGTTTATATGGCTGGGCTCAGCCTCAGCTAAAACAGCTGATTTCAATAAAGAAGTACTGGCAGCTTTCAGGCATGCTTTCCCTCTTGAATCTAAGAGAAAAACAGAAAAGAGTTTGCAAACTTTTCCAAGTGAACCTGGAGGGGCTCACTTTCTAGAATTTGAATGTCTGGCAAAAGAACTCATGCTAATTATAACATCTCAATGCTCTCAGCTTCCCAAACCTTTTCCTGGCCTTTCCCCAGAGCAGGAGAAGGAATGTGCAAGACTCCTATTGCCAGTGAATGGTATACACAGGAGCTCCCATTTCTCCAGCTGAACCCACACCTGCCTTGGACAGGTTCATCCATAGCAGCTGTGAAATGCATGTTTCATCCTTGTAGCTTGGAATTGCTAAGATGTGAGACCACGGCAAATTGAAAGCCTGTATCCTGCTAAGACAATTTGTCAGTCTTCATTTGTAGCAAGCTGTGTGGCAGTGCCACTGCTAGTTAAAAGGGTCAGTATGACTTCCATTTCAGATTACCTATTCTTTTTGAGGGCCTCTATGTATTCCCACCTTTGGGATATAGAATTCCTTTTGCAACAAGCCACAGATCTGCCTTGAAAAGCTAAGCCCATAACAGACTTCTTGAAAATGCATGCAAGGATGACTCGATTATCTGCTCCTTATTAGGGACTCTGTCTTCTCAATGGTTGCATCACTACAGCAAAGAGCAGCTGGAAATCCACCGTATATTTTCAGACTAAACCTTTCCTTTGCTTAGTCAGACTGATTATGAGAAAATAGCTAAATGGTTTTGGTTTCTTAAACATTCTCCGTGCAATGTGTTACAAAGGACATGAGTTTTGAATCTGGCCAAACAGCACGTGGGTTACTTGTGAGAGGAGCACGAGGGATCCTGCTGTATATATGTCTCCGGAAAGCTGGGTACAACAGGGATACAATACGATCCTGGGAACAGATGAGCATCCCCCCCAGGGACTCTGATTTGGTCTGGGACTGAGATGTCCTGAGGAAGAATTACACAGCTGGCCTCGCTTCCTTTTCCTAATGTATCTGTAGCACATCATCCAGCGCAATCCCTTGGATGTCACAATGCACCCGTATGCCAAGAGAATCTGCAACTGCCCAGCTAGGGCTGCTTTATACAGTCCTTTCTGTACAGCAGAATAGTGGAAGCCACAACCTGACACAGAAAGTTTATCTTGTAAAAGAGTCCATTGTTCGAGCAGGAATTTTACAATGCTATAAACATTTCTCTCTTTTTTTTTTTGTATTATTTTCATTTAAATAGTATGCCTTCTATGAAGATCTACTAGTTTATTTCTCATTTTATGTTTCTCCTCTGAACATTATTTTCTGTCTGTTCATTTGTAAAGCTTCATCTTTTTTTCACCCTCTTGTTTTTGTATGTGTAATGACTTACTTATGTTTAATGAAAACAGTAAAAAAACATGGAAAATGAATACATAGCAAATGATGTTTCAGCTACCGTCTCAGAGGGGAAAAGGAGAAATCAAATAAAATGGTATTACCTCCTGAGCCCTGATAATGTCTATATATCTTTGTATGCATTCTTCACCTTTTTTGGTGTTCCTACCTTCTGATATTTGTTTGTAATTTGTGTCTCAAACTCCTAATACATTATTCAAACAATGAGTATCTCCTAATTTCCACTATCTTTTCTGATAACCCTGAGCCTCCTTTTATCTCAAAAACTAAGCAAACGAGCCTGTTTTATTTTTATATGCTGTTTGCTGAGCCTCAGCTAAGCTTCAGATTTGAAATACTCAGACTTACTGGAACCATAGGTTCGAATACACGCAGGTTAATCCTTCCAACACACAAAACTGGAGTGCAGCACTGTGCTTAAGGAATAGGTTCCTCCTGAAAAGCACCCCCAAAATGGTGGGCTTTACATGGGAACCTTAAAATCAGGTTTTCTTAGAGGCCTTCTCTTCTCCGAGAAGATGAGTAAGTTCTGAAGACAGAACCCCTCACAAACCATAATATTCCACTAGCAGACTCCTTTTTTTTATTAGAGCTCAGAAGATAAAGTGTGGTTCTGCACAGAATTCTTCTGCATCAGTACAGCACAAAAAAAGAAAGTAGTTTCTCCAGGGAGAAATGAAGACAGTTAGTATACCGTAAATCCAAACCAACACTCTAAACTCCACCCAAAAATCAATAAGCAATCAACATAGATCACAAGGTACCCAAAATATAATCATCTTGACATTCCTCTAGTGAACAGCGGTAATCCTTTTCTCTGTACCAATGAAATTATCCCAACAGATTTAAGAAGCAGAGTTTACATAAATCATTGTAGTGTGAGTTTGCACCTATGCATGAAGATTGTGCCTTCTTGTCGACCTACAAAGGTAGGAAAGCTGTTCCAGCTGCTTCTGAGACAATCATGGAATAACTGAGAATCAGATCAGGCTTTTTGCTGGTGAAACAAAAAGCAAATGGCTGACAAATACCAGCAATTCAACAGAAAGATACATTACTCATAATAATCCCACTTTTAAAGAATTTTTATCTGTTTTGGACATAGTGACAGGATGCCCAAACTGGTTACAGTGGGATTTGGTCTAGACTATTGCTCTAAAAGGAAATCCTCAAAGAAACCCAAAGAGAAAGCAACCAACTTCTGTTTGGGGGGAGGGGGGGGAATAAAATAGTAATGCAACTTTTCAAAGTAACCAAGAACAAATGGACAGGATTGGTTTTTGTACACAGCCTCTTTCCTCATCCACCACATCGTTTCTTCAGGCAACACCTGTACTGTGGAGTAGCAACAAAGTCTTCCCTGTAACCTTTGGATCCTAGGAAAGTTATTTTCACTATCTCTCAGACCTTCTTGGTATCTCTCAGATCTTCTTGGTTTCTCTCAGCACCATGCCACAAGCCTCTGGCTTCCTATTCGTTTGCCAGGTTCATGCTGCACCTTCTCCATCATATTGTGTCCAAAAGTGCTCATAGGCCTGATGAGGAGGAACGACCAGACCGAGGAACATGCATTTAAACATGCCACCTGGAGCACAGTGAAAAGATAAAGCTAATGTGTGTCTGTTGACTGAAGGCAGCCTAACCAGGTGTTCACACCAGCACCTTCAATAGCTTGTTTTCAAGCTGAGCAAGAAAAAAAAGAGTAGGATAAACTCTGGCAAAAACCCCACTTCTCAGTGGAGAGAAACCAACTGTCTGACATGACTCATGAGGAATTTCTCTGGGTAAAGAATAAGAGCAGACCAGTGCACACCACTTAGGTTTATAGGTATTTTAATAGTATCCCATGAATAGCCAAATGGATATGTGTAACTGCTCTGACTTCATCCATCAGAAGAGGAAAAATCATCTGCCAGCTAAACAAAGTCAGTATTCACATTGTGTCCTGGCAGGAAACTTTAATTACACACATATATATGTACATTATACATGTATATGTGAGATATAACCTGTGATTTTTGTCTCACCATGACCTTGTCAATAAGCTTCATAAAAAATGAAAGAGCCAACAAAAACCAAAGCTGGCCAACCCGTGTCTCATTAACACAAGCCGTATCACTGCTGTTTTAACCAAAGCTGCTGGCCTGGGCTCTTGGAGTAACTATTTCATTTACACAGGGCCTGGTGCCTCCTGCTAGGATTTAATAGCTGTGAAACTCATGTTTTCAGCCTCCAAGTCATGGCCCAAATGTCACCAATCTCTTCACTACTACACAGAACATGACAAGGACAAAAATGAAGTAGAAATATTGTAGCATTTCTGCTGGGAAGATATTGCATTAGCTCCAAAGAGACGATGTCTATCTGAAAGCAGTCTGATTTTTCTCACAAGTATCTCATGTCAGTCATGGAGTAGAGCCAGGTAGGATTTTCCTCCTATATATCTGCAACCTAAAGCAACTGGGGGATTTGGTAAATCCTACGGGCAAGAAAACTCTTCTTTGTTTCCAATGTTGTGGTGGTATTATATTTTTTACTATATTTTTTCTGCAGTCAGGAAGCTTTTGCTTGACAATCCTCCAGTGAGGGCTCTGCCTGCTTTCTGGGCCTCTAAAACTGTTCTGTATGATACCAATTGATGTGATCTCTAAGGACAAAGTCATGGAGGGTGATATCTTGGAGTCAGCTCCAGGTCTAAATCCATTAATAAAGTGTCCATGGGGGAGCAATTACCTTCCTCGGGGTCCAAACACGAGTTTCATCTGTCTTTTAGAACAAGCCATCAAAACAAGAGTCCAATGCTGACAACAGAGCCACGACCAAATTTCTGATTACCAGCCCAAGGGGAAAAATACGTCAGTGTCCAAACCTGATCTTAGGTCAAACAACTCAGAGGCTCCTCAAGGCTCCAAACAACAGCTAACTCGCACCATTGACTGCCAGAAAGCCCTGCACCATAGCAAAGCAATGAAACAGAACTCAAAAGCCCTTTCTCCCGTGCCTCCCCTTCTGCAGAGCCTGGATGAGTCCCTAGCCACCTGTCAAGCTGTGCCTTACCTCCTGTACTCTTGGCATCTTGCTCTTTTCTTCCTACATGTCATTCATGTGCCAGCAGAGCTGGCCACCCAACAGCTTCTACGGTGAGTCATCCCTCTGAAAAACACTGTAAAAGATCTCCGATTCTTCCAATCTTTTTAAAGAGTCCTTCAATAGTTTTCACATTTGGTGGCATTTTCTTTAACAGCCGTGGTATTTTTATTTTTTTTTTGGTCTGTTGCTAATCTGCAAATAAGGTTAAAAACTGAATATATACACACTGCTGAAAGTTTTATTGGTGGTGTATGTTTAAGTTATCACACAGACCCATGAGAGGGGAAAGTGTCTCAACTTCTAATTGTGAAAGCAAAAATCTTCTGAAGGGGAGCAGCAGAGAAGATCAAAGAATTTGGCAGTGTATATATCCTGGAAACAAATGATTTTCATTTCTTTCAAGGGTGAATAAAGAAGAGATATTAAAGGGGAGAAAAAAACCCTCTTTTTACAATAACTTTAGATGTTATACCTCACCCTGATTTTTCAGTAATCAAATACCTTATCAAGCAAAAAGATATTTTAATTTGCTATTTTAAAAGCTCCCCAGCTGGAAATAGTGTAATCTCTAAAGGAAGGAGTGCCAGATGCATAGGACAAGAACAGTAAAAGCTCTAACCCAGCAGTCTTCCTCTTATCTTCACTGGTAAGAGGAAATGAATGAGTCAGCAGATCAGAGAGGGAGAAATGGAGTGTGTCGCTCCAGTAGTTCTAAAACATATGAACCCAAGAAAGTGTCTGATTTATCAGGCAAACTTTTAATGTTAATAAAGAATTTCATTGGAAGTCAATGGAAGGATTTCAAGTTTGATAACGTAATAAGTCAGTTTCTTTGTAGCAGTCATTATTTTGAATCTTTGTTTAGCAATAATACCAAGTTCTCACACAGCATTTTTCATCATTTGACCAGAAACTGCTTTACTAAGTAGTTCAGTATTTTTACTGCTGTTGAATTGAAGCAAAAAGAATAATGTAAAATAAGAAGTGAATCTTATTTGATAAGACATTTCCAGAGTTACAGGACAGCACCATGTGACCTAGGCTAAAAGAAAAAACACAAACAAGTTTCCATATTTGCCTTTGATTGATTAGATTGCACTGTTCTTGCAATGATAAGAGTGTTAACTAAGATTCTAATGTGTTTCTTAAATGGCAGCAAGCTGTCAAATACTATAAGATTAATTTAGCATTGAAAAATTGTTTAAAAAGAAAACCATTCAAGGAGAGAAATAATCAAACCCCATTTAAAAGGTTCCAAATGTTTCAGAGTTTTAGATAAATATTCCGTACTTTAAAGGGTCAATTCCATATATTGTAACCATCAGTCTGACTGTAAAGCTGCAAATCTCTCATATTCTCAAAGGACTGCAAATACTAGTTGCTTTCTCACAATCTGGAATGTTCTCAAAATACAAGTCCCTTTCAAAACACTTTCATATTTTTACCTGTGGTCATAGATATATGTGATAAAAGACTGTTCCACTTTGGATTAAAGATACTGACTAAACCACATTAAGCCTGCTAGGAGTGTTGACTTTTTAAACCACATTCTATTTATTTCATTTTGCGTGGGTAGAATCTACATAATGTATTTCGGATTACTTGTATGTTATATACCTAGAATGAACCTAAATAAGAGCTCTTACCATTTTCCCATTTCCTCAAAGTAAATAACTTGCAAGACTCATACTAGTTGACCAGCTACAACAATTTAAACATCATAGGATGTTCTTTCTGTCCTTAATTTCATATTTTAAATGGCACCCTCTACATGGAAAAAAAAGAAGTACAGAGCATAAAAATTTACATGAATATTCCAAATTTCAAAAGTGTCTTCATGAGGCATGCAGAATTTTTATCTTTCTTTGGTAGCCTGTGGGAAATTGAAATCAGACACCAATAATTCTCATTTTGCTCTGGACTGGTTGGAAAAGTGTGGCCCCAATATTTAGACCACATGAATTGTTTTTTTCTGAGGAGCACTGACATACTGCACACATGAGAAGAGACAATCCAGACCCTGTTGTTGCACAACCAGGCCTCAGAGGTATAGGGTGAAATTCTCCTGCTCTGCAAAGGTCTACCAGGCAAGAGTCATCAGCTTCTCAGGGACAGGTTTTTTAAGTGCATGTAGCATCTGTTACCTACAAAAATAATAGCATCTGTATCTGAGCTTTTTTCAACCTTTTGTCCAAGATCTGGTAGCAAACACTGTAGTATGAATTGTGACTGCATTGACACTGTGCTCTCTGAGCATAGATTCCTGTCCAGTTTCACTGGAGTCACACTGAGCATTTACATTTCCTTTCCTTAATGAGAATATATAGGCTCACTGCCTCTTTCGTCCTCACCAGGCAGTAAGGGTGGCTGTCACGGAGAGAGGATGCTGCCTCCCCACACCCCCTTTCTCCCTTCTTTGCTGCATTTGCTTGACTTTCACTCTCACTGGCAAAGTCAAACATGGGAAGCGTGGACCCATTAAGAGATTATTCCCAAATTCTTAGACTGAAAGTCATCAATAAGCACGGCTGGAGAACCATTTTAAAACAGCAGCTCCTGAACATGCCATCGCCAGTAGCTAATTCTCATTCAAATGAAACAATGTGAATGAGACTCTCAACTGCTTTATTAGGAGTAGAATCACTCAGGCATAGCGTACAGCTTTGGTCCAAAATGAGCTTTCTCTAACCGGATGCCTTGCTAAAGCAGGGTAAACAGTGACCACCTGCTATTCTTTGAGCTGCAACCAAAGCACAAGAAGCACTTTTTTTATCTTAACTAGCGTACAGCCTGAGTTGCATATCCCCATGGATATTAATCAGCACATTTAGAGCTATAGTGCTATCAAAAAAAGTAATATTTTAAATTTATTTTCATAAAGTACAGGGTCAAAGTGAATGTTAATCTTTAACGGGATGAAAATATGTCATTTCCTTGTGGGAATTAAAAAGTAGACATAATCTATAACTGACATATAGAGTAGACAATAAGGCAGTCAGCTTTATCCAGGAATAAAATATTTGGCATTTTAGAGGCGTATTTTCTATGAATTATTTGAAACACAGACAGAACTATGCCTCAGCTGTGAAATTATTTCCTGGCATTCGTCAAAGCTCTTTTCCACTAATTAACAAAATATCTTCAATCAGTGATTTCTGTGTTTATTTATTAAATCGGCCACAATACATTATAAGCCAGGTTGCCAAGTTGTCTTTTATTTTAAAGAAATAATATTTAAAAATCAAATCCAGAATTGGAATACATGTCTCTAAGTTTCAGGGTGCCATTCAGGTATTAGTAGAAATTACTTATCTCAATATTTACACCTTACTCCTGGGATTCCCACTCTGGAATTCAGTATATTATCTCTTAGATGATCTCAGTATTTACAAAGCATGAAATTTCTTTATAAAATATGGCATTTAAGTGCCTTACATGATTATTTGACTGGTCAGTGCTTTTCTATGGCTTGCTCTTCTTAAAGTGTAATATGCAAGAAACAGTAAAAGTACCTGTATTTCCTGTAAAGAAAGAGAAATTCAGTACTGACAAGTTTAGGGAAACTCTTTTTAACTTTAATTGTATTATGCAAATATAAAACTGGAGTGGTAACACCAGTTAATTTTTCTCATTTTAGTTATGATTTAGATGGAGTGATTGACTCCAGATTTGCTAAAGAGATTAAACATTTGTGAATGTTACGTATTAAGATAATATTGTAAAAGTTCAGAATGCTGCACAAAAATACACACTCCTGCCCAGAAATCACTGTGCCCTCTTCAACAAATAATAACCACTTTTTGGGTAAAGGCAAAGCTACTGACTGACAAGGCAAAATGCTGCTATGCAGCAGGACAGGAAAACTGAGGAGCCCAACCCTCTCTACGATGAACAAAAACCTGCTTTTATGCCCTTTTTGTGCTGCCTATTTGCCTTCATCTAAATAAGGTTCAAGTCCAGACGTCCACAGCTCACCACTGCTGTGGGGCTTCTGGTGGGACTTAGGTTGGAAAATGTGCTTTTTTCTCAGGTTGGTAACATTAACCACATTTTCTCTGACTCTTTTTTGTTTCATATACATTGTTGAGAAAGTAAATGTAGGTGTCAGGGAGCTGAGAGGGGCCAGGGGCTGCTGAGGCTCCCTGGAGCAGGCAGAGAAGGATCTGGCAGGTGGGGCCTATCTCACCGGCCTAGCCAGGGAGTAGGGCAGCCTCCCTGGGGATGCCTAGAAAGCTGGTTATTGCCAAACCGAGCCCCCGTGTAAGTGGGAAGACAAAAGTTTTCCATTGCTGATTCAATTTTCATGAAAATACCCTGGTGATTAAACAGAAGTGGCCACGGGAAACACTCTGATTCCTTAAAAAAATATTTACTGAAAAAACAAGAACCTAAAAACTAATATTTTTTGACTTCTAGCCCACACTTTTGATTTTCTCTCCTCTTTAGCTTTCTTCTGAAATTGTTTGCGTTTGGGCTTTTAATTACCCCAGAAATGTCAGTTTGTGAGTATCTGGTGAAAGTAAAAGGCTTTGAATTCCCTGAGTAGTTCTGATACCGGGTTATTCACAACACCTTGCAACCAGACCAGAGGAAAAACCGTCACACGAGGAATACTCCTGGCTCTGCTGCTCATTAGACAGCTCACCCTGGTCCTTTTCCTGCCAAAAAGATCTCCGTTTGTGCTCCCCTGAACTGGAATCACATTCTCTATTCCTTAGGAAAACTGGTAGAGTTGTTAGTTAGTTAGTTTATAAACAGAAGAAAGTAAATAAAAGCAAAATGTGCATGAAAAAAACCCAAGCTTAAACATAAACAACCAGGAACCGACCTGAAGCTGATCAGATAGTTTTGAAACTCACCACCTTTACTTCAACGTTGTTTTTTTTTTTTTCCAGCTACTGGAAATATTTCTGTGGCCAGAACCAGTCGGGTTCGTTTCAAGCAGTTACTGTGAAAGGAAAGACACGCCAAGGCGTGCGAGGGAGAAAAGCAGGGAGCCGGGGCATGCCAGCGCTCGCGGCAGCGTTTGGAGCTGGCAAAGTTTCACCCAGAGGGTTTGGCCCCTGCTTGTTCCCATCGGGCTGCACCGATCCTGCCTCTGCCCTGACTCCAGGGCACATCCAGCTCCCGGCAGCCCCCTTGGATCCCGGCAGGATTTGGGCACAACTCCCCCCAGTTTCTACAGAGACAACTGTGCCTTGTTGTTAACCAGATGGAAACTCGGCACAGGAGGTGATCTCGGGAAAGTGGTGTCATTACAGGGCTTGGAGAGACCTTTGTGTGGCCTTTCAGCACCTAAAGGTGGGGGGACCTGCCAGAAAGATGGGGACAGACTTTGGAGCAGGGCCTGTTGGGACAGGACAAGGGGGGATGGGTTTAAACTAAAAGAGGGAGATTTAGACTGAAGAGAAGGAAGAAATTGTTATTGATGATGGTGGTGAGAGCCCGTGCCAGGCTGCCCAGAGAGGTGGTGGCTGCCCCATCCCTGGCACCACTGCAGGGGAGGTTGGCCGGGGCTCTGAGCACCCTGCTCTGGTTGCAGATGGCCCTGCCCAGTGCAGCGACCAGATGAGCTTGAAAGGTCCTTTCCTACCCAAACCAGTCTATGATTCTGTGACTCCATGACGCCTCCAAAGCACTGACTGCTCCCTGCTCGCACCCTCCTCCCAACTGCCAGGGCGACTCATCCAGAGACATTTTCCCTTCCGATGCAAGCGCAGCTGGTCCCAGACTTGGCAGCATCCCTGCTTCCAGACTTTATCTGGCATTTTGCTGGTAGAAAAGAAAGGAGATCCCTTTTGAACCTTGCATGCAGGAATGAGCTGCATGTCCCTCGTGCCTCTCAGTGAACTCCAGACAGTGGTTCTCAGCGGGTAGGGTCGGTATAAATAGATAGAGAATATCTGTATAAAAAAGCACACATTGCTCTGGCCTGGCAAGGTTTCTAATAAGATCTCCCACAAACTGCGTCATAATGTCAGGAGGATTTTATTCCCTGTAATTGAACTGTGTTCTTGCCTGTGTTCTCCGTCCCGCCCTTCAGTGCTCTCCTCTCTGAAAATTCCTTTGTTCAGCCTAAAGAGACATTTCATTAAATAAGAAATAATTTCTGGGAGTGGTAATTACAGTCTTTTTTTTTTTTTTTTTTAGATGGATGATACGTAGCCGTTCTGTTTTCCTTTCTGTTAGCAAAAACAAAGAGAATCCCAGTCTCTTTCATGAGGTGTCAGCTCCAGCCACCCTTCCCACTGCAAAACTCAGACAGGTCGGGTTTGATCACGTTGACTTTGTTCTACCAAAGGACTGAAGTGAAGCTGGAAGCAAAGATTTACGTGGCAGCGTTCGTTGCCTGCGTGGTGATCAATCCTGCCTCCCTCAGCTCTGCTACCCTTGAACTAATCCATTTTTTCACTGGCTCAAGCTGATTCTGTTTCTGTCTTCTTCACTGTGAGCTCAGCGCATGGGAAGAAAAAGGCACAACAGTCGGAGAGGCAGGGGACAGAGAGAAGCCAGAGACCCGGTCCCCCTGCTGCGCTGGCCCAGTTTGATGCCAGTGGAATCCCACCCCTGGAAAGCATAAGTAGCACAAACCTGAATCTGCTCCCAGACGTTACAACCAGCCCTATATACGTGTGGGGGGTGGGTTAATGACAGAAACTGCTGCCTTTTTAGTTAATGAGACACCTCATCAAGGTCTGTTTTTCATCTACGTTTCTTCTCCTGCAAGGTGCCTTACTGAGCCCCTCAATCTACAAATGAAAGCAATTAGCAGTGCTGCTAACAACCTGCAACGGCACAAAGCTCACAGACACCACCGCACCCCGGGATGCTCTCCTACACCACCTGCAGACTCCTACACCACGGGGAGCTTCTGTAGAATAACAGAAACACAGAATCGGTTTGATTGGAAGAGACTTTTAAGGTCATGGAGTCCAACCAGCAGTGCCAGGGCACCACTAACCCCTGGCCCTCAGCACCACAGCTCCACGGCTTGGAAACCCCTCCAGGGATCATGGGGACTCCACCACTGCCCTGGGCAGC